>JAXIVH010001732.1:5000-15666 GCA_036785325.1 Urophycis tenuis | reverse complement strand
ACACGATATATGGGAGAGATATATGGTACTCGGAAAACATATTGGACGTGGTGTCCTGCTCCCTGGGTAAGACTTTAAAAATACCTGCAATTCCTTTCACGATGGAAAAACAAAAAGTAGCACATGGCAGAATGCGAGTCGTCTGAACATAAATTCCCTTGGACGACACAAACTGGGAAGGAGGAAGCCGACATCCACGTATGGGCTCAGAGTTCTCCCTCGTTCTCCTGATTTTCCAGAAGATACCCCCTTCAGAGTGAGCGTCTGTGTCTGAGAACCAAAAAAACAATCAGGGTCAACAGCCTCGGGCTCACACAAGACTGCCACTCACCAGAGTGGCGCTCTCTCTTACCGGGACGACAGAGATAAAGCAAGGGGCTTTGCTTTCGCTCCTCAAGTGGTGGAACAAAATCACATCAGTCAACGAGACCAAGGCTACACTCCAGAGGAGGGATTTTTTTTTTTTTTTTTTTTCGTCGTCCTCCGAACATGTTCTATATATGGGACTGGAAGAGGAAGAAGAAGCTAAGGGGGGGAAAAAAAAAAAAAAAAAAAAGGAAGAAAAAAAAAGACGAGATGCAGTTGGCTTCCGTCAGCGCCGCCCGGGAGATAAGCCGTGATGGATGGCGCGAGGCCGGTTTAATTCGCCGCGTGGCTCTGCCAGGCGGAGCGGGACCCGGGAACACTGCGGTGTACGCGCTCCGCGGGACCGAGAGCTAAACTCAGCTGTCGCCGTGGCGGAGAGACAGGAGGAGGGCGTCGCTGTTCCTCCCACAACAATGAATAACACCGAGGGGAAAAAAAAAAAACACACGCCAGATGAAACATTTGCTCCGGATGCACACGCAAATGGCCCACGGATTTGCTGCATGGAGCGCGTTCAGCGAGAGGGCTTTTATTTTATTTTATCCACAGCCAGATACAATTGAGACACATGCCGTTGCGGGGGCAGGTAGGGGTTGAGGGCACCCTGCCCTGGATAAGGAACAGGTGGGCTACGGACGCCGGGGAATCGAACCCCGGTACCCTTCATCTGAGGGTGACTACCCGTCACCACACCTGTGACTCCCGCCATGGGGGGGGGGGGGGGGGGGGGGGGGGGGGGGGGGGGGGGGGGGGGGGGGGGTGAACTGAGGTATAGACAAGAGGAGGGTGGAGGAAGGAGTTACCCCAAAACCCCTGCCCAAGTGGAGGACGAAAAAAGGAAAAAAGTGTTTCTCAGCAGGAGAGGGGAGTGGGGTGAGGCGGTTGCCGGGGGGTAACAGCGTGCACCCGGGGGGGGGGGGACCGGGACGGGCGGAGCCCCCTCGGTTGTGAGGTAAAGATCAAAAGCGAACCGTCACTCAGTCCGAAGACTAAGCGGTCTCCTCTGGAAGGGGCGGAGCCTGAGGTGAGGCTAACGGATGACCTTTGGGGAGGGTATATATAGAACGGTATCTTCTCTCGGGGTCCACATCACAGGCACAATGTCACTCCACCATGTCCTTTCAGGTCGGCTCTGTGCTCGTGGAGGACCTGTGCCCTACTACATTGAATACACTTTTATCAGAAGCAACCTAGAGTGGATTGTGTGAGAGGGTACATGCTATTGAGAAGCAAAGGAGGGGTGAGGCATCTAAAAACCAGAGCCATTTTAGCTTTAAACACCCTAACCACGAGAAACTAACCACCTGTTCACTGGTATTTCGGTAGCACACAGCAAGTGCAGAAACGCCCATGAGCAACTATTCATGCGCAACTATTCATGCTACGTTGTTATAATAATAACAATGTGCTACAACACAACTATTTGAGTACTCAGCTATTTAGCAGACACTTAGGGCAGCTTGCTCCCACAACTTACTAGCAGCATCCAACTGCATACAAATGACTCTGAATATGAATACTTAGCTCAGCTATATCCCAATTTCCTTTTAAAATTTTCATCAAGAAAGTGGCAGAAATAGTGAAACTGACAGAGGGATTCATTAGACGAGAGAGCTAGAGGGAGAGAAATACAGTAGATGGAGAGTTACAGAATGATAGATTGGGATATAGAGATAGAGAGAAATGGAGAGGGAGATCTAGAGAGAGAGAGAGAGAGAGAGAGAGAGAGAGAGAGAGAGAGAGAGAGAGAGAGAGAGAGAGAGAGAGAGAGAGAGAGAGAGAGCAGTCCTGGTACTATGTGACGAGAGTGGACAGCTGTGTCAGAGTCGGAGGAGCATGCGTTTCCCACAATGCCCCCTGATGACAGAAGGAGGTTCTAATGAACTCTTTACGGCTGCCAGAGCTGCTCGCCGTCACACACACACACACACACACACACACACACACAGAATCCTGGCTACAATCATGTGGCATGTGGGATATTGCATTCGGGCACACACACACACATCTTCGCAAATATGCATAGACACATACACACACGCACACACGCCCACACACACACACACAAACACAGACACACACACACCTTAAATGAGACTCATAAACATGTCAGAGGGGCCGCGGGGGGGGGGGGGGGGGGGGGGGGAGGTCTAAGAGCATCAGACAGCGGAACGTGGACCGTAAGAACCTTTATTGACCAGACCATATCGTCACATTCAGGATCGGAATCGCTCCCTCTGCCCCAGGCTCCACCTGCTGCTCTATCAACGCGGATGAAGAATCCTTTTAATCAGGCCCGCGTCTACCGCTAGACGCCCTCGTGACGCACACTTCCTGTTGCTGAGAGGGCCTGCTGGCAGAGTCGAACACACACACACACAGGCACGCACACACACACACACACACACACACACACACACACACACACACACACACACACAGCAAGGCAGGCAGGCGTACATACACATTACGTGCGCGCACAAAAACACACTCTCACACACACACACACACACACACACACACACACACACACACACAGCCCTGCATTTCAGCCGTAGGGACAATTCTTTCAGTTCTTGACTGACACGCTCATGTCACAGAATAAAAATATAATGAGCAAACCGTAGATTTTTATTTTTATTTTAAGATTTTAAGATTCCGCTTTCACTGGAACAGCAAAAACAGCAAACAGTAGATTTTGTGGACAACAGTCACTCCCAAAAGCTGTGTGTGGGCGTCTGCTGTCCAATATTCAGGCTTCCGGTCGGTCGCGCTCGGCTAGCATAGCACTAGCTAAGCGCTAGCTCCTTATCATGCTGCATTAGGGCCTATATCTCTTTTTTTTTTTCCCCCCGTGGTTCGATGACCAATGAGGCCGGAAAACTGTGCCTAAGAAGAAGATATTGTAAGCGTTCAATCAAGTGAATGTCACGACATGACAGCCGGCCGTGCTGTGAGTTTGAGGTCAGAGCCGGGGAAATGTCATCCATGTGACCGCCAGTTGAACCAGGAGCCGCCAAAGTTTGCCAGAGGCCGAGGAATCGCTGGCGTGAAATATGTCTCTGAACCTTTTCAGTTGCTCGGGAAATGACTTTTTCTCAAAAAAAAAAAGTGTCAAACTGTGGCGAAATTATTTTAACTCCGCCGGTACAACACGACTGCTTCTGTATTACACGAGAGCACTGCTTCACACGCATGTAAAGGGTAAAGGGTAAAGGGGGCTTTTAGCAGACGCTTTTGTCCAGAGCGACTTACAATCAGTACATTAGTTGGGTTCGACATGTGGACAGTTGGAGGAGGAGGGGGGGATCAAGGGGATCGAACCGCTGACCCTACGGTTAGTGGACGGCCCGTTCTGTCCACCCGCTCTACCTACTGAGCTATGTTGGGGGGGGGGGAAAAAAAACCTGAAATTCATAGACCTCGGAAAGTGTACCAGATCCAGGACAACCGATGTCGGCAAACGAGAGTCGATGCCGCGGCAGATCGCTGTTCTTTCTCCGCGGCGCCCGCCCCCCTTACAGAGGCCCCCCCATACTTTGTTTGTGAACCGGGAAACCAGCCGGGGCGTGACGGTTGGGAGTCTACGCTGCGAGAAAGACAAGCTCTGAAGGAACAACAGTGTGAACCGGACCCGTGCTTGTTATGGGTCGCGGCGGGTGGCAGCGGCAGCAGCAGCAGCATCAGCAGCAGAGCAGGCAGCCGGACGGACGGAGGTCTGACAGCCGGCCTGTCAGACCCCCGCCTGTCACTGCCACGCACTCCCACGGGAGATGTTCCGCTCTCAGGTTGTCCCAGGAGGGGAAACGCGGACATACGCCGCCTCCACTGGCTAAATCTGAATCCTTGTCAATCTCTCTGTGACAAGAGGGAAGTACGTGGGGGAGGTTCAGTCAAATCTTAGGGCTAAAATAGTGGGTGGGGGGGGTTTACCAGTCCAGTTGAGTGGGTCTAGCCTGGTCCTTCTAGGACGTTCACTTGATAGACACCAGCTGCTTTCCAACACGGCGTCAAATGACACCGAACATCTCATCTGATCTCGGATTGACGTTCAACATTGTTGATGTGTTGATTCATATTGCGACAGGTGTACAGCTGTGGCCGAGTGAAATGCCGTGACCGAGTGTCACAGGCTCATCGCCCCCGAATGACACGTCATGACCCCCCCCCCCCCCCCCCGAACCCGCCACTGGAAGAGGCTGCGAAAGAACACAGATGCTAACAAAAAAAGACGATAGCAAAACATGCTACGACTATGCTGCCACTGATAAAGTGTGACAGCTCTGCTACAGGGTCAAGGCTGAGATTTTCACAGCGATACACACCATAACCACACAAAATTCAAATAAACAACCATATGAACTATATTGTGCTAACGACATAATCCAACACATGCACAAATAGTATGATATTGTTGTAACGGTTGGGTTTTTAAGAGTTTAATGTTACAAGTGTGTAAATCATTATTGGCAGTATTGGCAGAAGCTGTGGTGTGGCAAGTCTGCTACAGCACCCCAGGGATCCTGTGGCCCGCGAGGCTATGCTATATATACACAAACTCTATATGAACACACACACACACACACACAACCCCCCCCCCCCACACACACACACACACACACACACACACCCAAACACACACACGCACGCACCCACACACACCCAAACACACGCACGCAGGCACGCACGCACGCACACACACACACACACACACACACACACACACACACACGCACATGCACACACACACACACAGACACACACACACACACACACACACACACACACACACACACACACGCACACACAAACAAAAGCCTGTGGCCACCAGCAAAAAAAAACCCTGCCATTATGTGACATTTCTAATGAACCTTGTCAGTGTGTTGTAATTAGGAGGTTATTTAAGAGACCCTGCAGAGCTTTGTCTCACACAGAGAAGAGGGGCGGGGCGAGAAGGCCAAAAGAATATGGCCGCGCAAAACCATATCATGATGATAAGTGTAACGGTAAAATAAACACCCCACTCATCACACCATCGCCATCGTGGCGTCACGGCGAAACCAAATCACGAGAACGTCTCCACGTCGTCACGGAAACAAAAATCAGAGTCTTAAAGTGTTCCCATGGCCGCCCAAAAAAAAAAAAACCCAACAACAACAACAGCAATCTGTTTCCACATCGATTGGCTTCGCTGTGCGCATACCGAGTTCTGCTCAAGTGGTGATGCACCGGGTCACCCAGGGGTTGGACGTGTGCAGCACATTAACTGCCACCGAACGATTCGACTGTGACGCTTTTTCTCCCTACGGGCATCGAACACGCGGTGTGAAAAACACCCACGGGGGGGGGTCGGGGCTATGCTGCGTGGCGCGGGGTGGGTCGGGGGTTGCCGGTCCGAACCCTGGCTCTGAGTGACGAGGTGTCCCCGAGCAAAGACACCCCCACCCCCACCCCCCCCCACCAGACCACTACGGATGAGCCGGCTGGTTTTTGCCTTTGCACGGTCGGCTGGTCTGAAAGCGCGAACGCAAGGGGCACTAATTGTGCAGCGCTTTGAGTGGTCACTGGTTAGAGAGGCCAGTGGCGTCTTTGAGTGGCTCCTCCCCCACCCCCCACACCCGCCCACCCCCCCAGCCCCCCCAGTAAACAGGGGGGGGGGGGGGGGGGGAGCTGTGGTTTTTCTGGATGAAAAGCCCCATGACGTTAAGACTTTTCAATTGATTTCAGCAATGAAAAACACAGAAACACAACGGACAAACGAGGCAGGGGAAAGGGGGGGCGGGGTTTGTCACAACATACATTGCCGTGCACTGGACTACGGTACCAATACGCTTCACGAAACACACAAACCCACTTGTTGTGATTCCCGAAGCTCGATCCGGTTGACTCAATCTCGTTCGCGGGGCAATTAGCGTCTCCCCAAACAGATAGTGTACTTTGCACCGCGTCTCCCATCTCGGCCTCCAGACCAGCGGCTTTTGGGTAGAAAGGGTCTCGCTAGCTTGTGTCTAAGCTAGCCGACTCAAAGACGCCATGTTGCTCTAGGGGCGACCCTGCGGTGCGTTAAGTCCAGCAAGATGGAGAGAGAGAGACAGAGAGAGAGAGAGAGAGAGAGACATAGAGAGAGAGAGAGAGAGATAGAGAGAGAGAGAGAGAGAGAGAGAGAGAGGCCCCCGGAAAGCGCATCGACAAACACACGCTCGGCGTTCGTTTGTTGTTCAAATGCGGCCGCGTCATCTCCGCTTTTTTCTGCGCGGCTGGAGAGCTCGGAGTGGTCATGATGAAAGTCGGACCGATTGAAACACGGGAGAGGGGAGGGGGGGGGGAACAACGGGATCTTTCAGGCGATGCCCGGAACCGATGACGCGCGGCAAACTCAAACCGTCGGTGAGTAGCTGATTACCAGGGCTTAGCAACAGACCGCATAGGTAAACAGTGTGTATTTGAGCCCCGCTCGTCTCAATGAGGATTTCTATGACAACAACGTGCTCTGACGTTACCTGTCAAAATGGGTTTCGACCCCCGTTGAGAAACATCACGCGCTGGAGAATGATCATTAAGCGTGCCTGTGTCCATATCACTGTATTATTATTAGAACGTTCTACACAAATGACCATGTCTCCTCTGTGCCTCCAGACCAGAACTACCGCCCTCGAATGAACACTATTCAACAAATTCACAATAAACTGCCAAAAAATGTCTGCGAAAGTGAATGAATCAATACAATGAGGGCTGGTGGTGGATAAACGCTTGAATGGAAAAATGCACAAAATAATGTAAGTTTTGAAACAACTTTGGCAGAACAAAAGTGGTAGGGCGGGGGAAAAAAAAAAATCAAGACACGACAATTTGCCCACAGTCCCAATTTCGAAACCATCGTGAAGAAAACCACAACAAAAAAAAAAAAAGCCTATATTCCTGAACGCGGCGAGTTTCCCCCTTCCTGCTCTTGCAGAACACAGAAATAATGATATGTCTCCGTCTCTCCAGAAACCATCTGTACTATATGATGAAACCCGGGCAGCGCTGTGGGAAGAGGCTGTGGGTGTTCAGGGTGGTTAGGTAAGAGCTGGTGGCCGAGATTACAGAACAAAATGGCCGAGCCTGTTTGTGATGGGAAAAAAAAAAAAAACTGGAACACTGCAGGAACATGTCAAACATCAACGCCGTCACGCGGCCCACTTGGCGGATCCGGCCTGCGATCGGACGGAGTTGACATACGCTGATGTATGCACACGCACACGCACGCACGCACGCACGCACACACACGCACGCACGCACGCACGCACGCGCACACACACGCACACGCACACACACACGTACACACACACACACACAGACACACACACACACACACACACACACACACACACACACACGTACACACACACACACACACGCACGCACACACAAACGTAAGTACACACAGACACACACACATGTAAATGTACACACACACACACACAAGTACACATAGACACAAGTACATATAGACACAAGTACACAAAGAACACACACATATGTAAGTACACACACGTAAGGACACATACACACAAAACTACACACACAAACACACACAGACACACGCGTAAGCACACACACACACACATGTAAGTGCACACATGCACACATTAGTACACACACATAAGTAAACAGGCACACACATAATTAGACACAAACACAAATATAAACACACACATAAACACAATGGTTTGTTCACCCATTATATAACTCAACACATTTTCTACTCAATTTCATAGTGAGTTGTTCCAATTATAACACATACACAAGCACGTAAGTACACACACAACTATAAACACACACACACATGTGTGTACACACACACACGTACAAATATAAACACACACATAAACACAACAGTTTGTTCATCAATTGTACGACTCAACACATTTCCTCAATTTCATAGTGAATTGTTCCAATTATAACCCCCACCCCACCCACTCACACACACACACACACACACACACACGCACGCACACGCACACACACACACACACACACACACACACGCGCACACACACACACACACACTGATTAAAAAAAACATTTGAAAGTGTTGGTGATGGTAATGTAATTCTTTCAACAAAAAGCTCCGTTCTAGATACACAAGCGATGTTTGTGTTCGGCTGTTCAAACGCTTTGAAATGGACGCACGGGCGTGTGTGTTTGTGTGTGTGTGTGCGTACATGCCTGTGTGTGTGTAGGGGGGGTGTGTGTGTGGGGGGGGGGTCTTTTCAATTTCAGCATGACGGGAACAAATTAAAAATGCAAAATGCTGAAGCCGATTTAAGAGAAGAGGAGCAGTAATCCTCGTGGAAGCTTCCGGCTGAGACGTCTCAGAGTCCAGCCTCTGTTGGAGGACCAGCCGCGGATTAGAAGATCCACCAGGCAGGTTTAATGACGCGATGGCAGCCAACACAGAGCAACGTATATATTACACTATATTGCACACTACACTATACTGCATCAAAATGCATAGAGAGCAGGCACTAGATAATATACTGTATATACAGTACATACATTGTATATACACCAAGTACCAAAGATAAAATATAATAACAGATATGTAATAGAGAGTATAACAATAAAGTATAATAACAGTATAATCCTAAATAGTCGGCGGTTCGATCCCCTTGATCCCCCTCTCCTCCTCCAACTGTCAACCAACATGTCCAACATGTCGAACCCCACAAATGTACTGATTGTAAGTCGCTTTGGACAAAAGCGTCTGCTAAACGCCCCCTTTACTACCCCTGTGGTAATAATGAATCAATGGATGGATCAATCGGTATTTGGTTCCAATTGTTTATTTGGTGTGTTTCCTGAAAAACCTTAAACGTTGACTTATGGGCCATTGCTTTAGGAGGGTGAGGAGATGTGTCATGAAGAGACGGGCAAGAGCCCGTACTGGTGCTGCTCAGCAGAACCGCAGACAGAAACGTCGACCGACGATCACATAAAACACAAAGAAGACAAAGAAGATGAAGACGAGGAAGAGGATGTAAATGGGATAAAAAGTCAGACCGATATGTAATAGAGAGTATAACAATAAAGTATAATAACAGTATAATCCTAAATGGTCGATATTACAGTGGATATTAGATATGAGATGCTATCTACCACTCCAGACAGTAGTGCCTCTCACCAGTGGCCAGTTAAGACGCAGTACAGAACAGATGTGAACCCTGGTCCGTCGGCAGAAGCGAGGCCTCCTCTCTCTCTCTCTCTCTCTCTCTCTCTCCACCCAATCACGGTGGCGGCCGAACGAGCGCCTGGTGGTTAAGAGCTACCGCGCACGGCGTCACGCCATATCTCCTGCGTGGTTTTTCTAAACCACGCCCTTCAAACATAAAGGTGCGTCTGCACTCGCGGAGGTTGGCGGCAGCGCGTCATCACGGGAAGCAGGAGGAGGAGGAGAAGAAGAAAAACACACACACACACCTGAGACGAGATGTTAGCATCCGACGTCCATTAGCTGTGATTAAACAACAAAGGAAGTGGGGTGGAGGGGGGGGGTGAGGGTGGAGGTGGGTGACCAAACACAGCCTTACCCCACAACCCCACCCCCACCACCACCACCACAACCCCCACCCTGTGTTAATTTCCTGTCTAATGGCGCTGATAACAGTGGCACTGGGTGCCAGTGGTGGGAAGTGACCCTACCCCTTCAGAACTCATAGCTAATAAGCAGCGTTACAGAGGGCGGATGTAAATATCAAATGGTTTACCCTGGCCGTGCGAGAGTCCCTGTAGCCCATCAGCAGGGGGGGACTAATGTTCCGGGCGGGGTGTGCGGGGGCACGGCCTGGTGACGCGGGACTGTGAGGACGTTATGTCACAGAGCAACGTGTGTGTGTGTGTGTGTGTGTGTGTGTGTGTGTGTGCTCTCGGTGAGGACATTGTTGTTGTTTTTCAGAGAGCTTACGGGGAATTGCATGCGGTGTACCCACGCACGCACGCACGCACGTACACACGCATACATACACAGACACACACGCACACACACACACACACACGCAGAATAACCACATAGACCCACGGTACTGTGCACAAAAAGACAACTCCACACGCACGCACGCACACACGCACACACGCACACACACAGGCATAAATATATTTAACATAAACAAATCAATGCAGGCTATTAAAGGGATCAATATAACATGTATGGTCACTGCTATTCTGCTATTCTGAACACAAATTCACATGTATAAAACAGCGTGCCTGTGTGTGTGTGTGTGTGCGTGTGTGTTCATGCGTGCATTGCATGTGTGCGTAT
>JAXIVH010001731.1:0-15764 GCA_036785325.1 Urophycis tenuis | reverse complement strand
GGTCGGTCGTTAAAAGGGGGAAGGAAATGCCTGAGGACTGAGTTGATCTCCAATATAAAAGCACATAGTGATTAATAATTGGCGATTAACGAAGGGTGTTACATGCCAGGGTAAAAGCGCTGACGGAAACGGCGCTCTGATTGAAAGGTCAACTTTAAGTGTTGGTGCGTAACCTTTTGACGAATTACCAAATAATCTTCTTCTACGAACAAACACTGTGTGTATTTTCCCCCTCTGCTCCTATGATACATTCTCTCTCCCTTGGATCAAACAGTGATACACACACACACACACACACACACACACACACACAAAAATGTGCGCACGCACACTCACTCAGTCACTCACTCGCATACACAAATAAACATAATCAACGATTTCAGCAGATTCATGGAAAATATAGTTTTAATCGTGTTTCCTACTTAGATAAATGTTGCGGTGTCTTCATAAGTAGGGTGAACCAAGCTGTTGAGATCTGGTCCACCACGACAACATATTCAAGGAGTCTGCAGAACGTTTGATTGCTGCAGTCTGTGGTCCAAACGAACAGGCGAAGCAACAGCACAACGCCAAGCCGTCCCCGTTCCCCCGGCAATCATAACAATCAGCGGGACGTGACACAGAGTCAGTCCAGCTCATTTTTCACTCATTAAGGACATCATAGACAGACATGGGCAGGGATGGCCTTTCATGATCAGGGGAGCTCACAACAAAAACATACTTTTTTTTTTTAAACGGGTTTCCTAAAAAAGATGTTTTTTTTTTTTGAAACGACGTAGTTCATGCATCTTTAAAAGAACCATATTGTTTATTTTAATCCTTCAAGTACTTCAACTGATCTGAGCAAGTCACTTTCATTGTGTGTGTGTGTGTGTTTATCCGGACGCATGTGTGTGCACATACTCATACATGTGGCCGTGCGCGCGCGCGCGCTGCCGCGCGTGTGTGTGTGTGTGTGTGTGTGTGTGTGTGTGTGTATACGTGCATGTGTGCGTGTGTGCGTGCGTGTGTGTATACGTGCATGCGTGCGTGTGTGCATGCGTGCATATGTGTGTGTGTGTGTGTGTGTGTGTGTGTGTGTGTGTGTGTGTGTGTGTGTGTTGTGTGTGTATGTGTGTGTGTTAATAGTGGGTTTGGGCTGTCTTCCACGTTAAAAACATTACTGGGACATGAAGAGAACTCCTTCGCAATGGAAACTCCCCACGGGAAGATAGTGGTTTACCAACCACCCCAGTCTGCACCAGGCCACTGAAACTCATCCTGAATACATGTGTGTGTGTGTGTGTGTGTGGTGTGTGTGTGTGTGTGTGTGTGTGTGTGTGTGTGTGTGTGTGTGTGTGCATGTGCGTGCCCTTTAATGAAAGACTGTCCCTAATGGGAAGTGATAGGATGAGGTGGGATGGGTGGGAGGGAGGTGAGGGAAGGGCAGAAGGGGGAGAACGGGAGAGAAGAGAGGAGAGGAAAAGGGAAGTGCAGGGAGAAGTGGAGAGGAGAGGAGCAGAGAGGAGAAGGGAGAGAAGTGAAACAAGGAGGGGGGAAAGGAGAGACCGCAGTGGACAGAGGAGAGGAGAGGTGACGGGGGAGGAGTGGGGGAGATAAAGAATGGGTGAGAACAAGAAAGGAAGTGGAGCGGTATACAGACAACACAAAAGACAGAAAATAACTAAGAACAAGAGGGAGAAAGATGGGAGAAAGCACTGAGCAGAGATCAGCACGCTCTGAAAGGAGCACAGTGCCATCTATTGACATCAGGACAACACATACCATGCAGCATTACAGTGTGTTACACATCAGGACAACACATACCATGCAGCATTACAGTGTGTTACACATCAGGACAACACATACCATGCAGCATTACAGTGTGTTACACATCAGGACAACACATACCATGCAGCATTACAGTGTGTTACACATCAGGACAACACGTACCATGCAGCATTACAGTGTGTTACACATCAGGACAACACATACCATGCAGCATTACAGCGTGTTACACATCAGGACAACACATACCATGCAGCATTACAGCGTGTTACACATCAGGACAACACATACCATGCAGCATTACAGTGTGTTACACATCAGGACAACACATACCATGCAGCATTACAGTGTGTTACACATCAGGACAACACATACCATGTAGCATTACAGTGTGTTACACATCAGGACAACACATACCATGCAGCATTACAGCGTGTTACACATCAGGACAACACATACCATGCAGCATTACAGTGTGTTACACATCAGGACAACACGTACCATGCAGCATTACAGTGTGTTACACATCAGGACAACACGTACCATGCAGCATTACAGTGTGTTACAGTGTGTTACACATCAGGACAACACGTACCATGCAGCATTACAGTGTGTTACACATCAGGACAACACGTACCATGCAGCATTACAGTGTGTTACACATCAGGACAACACATACCATGCAGCATTACAGTGTGTTACACATCAGGACAACACGTACCATGCAGCATTACAGAGTGTTACACATCAGGACAACATGTAGCATGCAGCATTACAGTGTGTTACAGTGTGTTACACATCAGGACAACACGTACCATGCAGCATTACAGTGTGTTACACATCAGGACAACACGTACCATGCAGCATTACAGTGTGTTACACATCAGGACAACACATACCATGCAGCATTACAGTGTGTTACACATCAGGACAACACATACCATGCAGCATTACAGTGTGTTACAGTGTGTTACACATCAGGACAACACGTACCATGCAGCATTACAGTGTGTTACACATCAGGACAACAACATTACAGCGTGTTACACTTTTTCTGTTCTCACTGGTGGAGGATGTTGTTCTGCAGTTTGGGGCAGTGTAGTTTTGCGGTTCCCAGAGATTTCTGGCCATTCAAAAAGTCTTTTCCAGTTGTATTTTCCCGCTGTAGTCGAACAAGTGTACATTTCACAGTGCAGTTTTCTAGTTTTCTGATGGTAGATTTTAAGTCGGTTTAAGCGCGTAGTTTAAGAGTGTGGTGTTCACGGTGTACTCCTCAGCCCACAATGGGATGCCGGGATTGGGACAAACCCCTAATTTCAGGACTTTGTTTGAGTCCAGATCCCAAGTCATTCTCCAGAGCCTCTGTCTGCTTGGATCTGGATCTGTTTCTTCTGGCAAACTCTGACATTTCCCAGGCCCCAGATCCCCAAAATGGTGGTTTCACCACAATTTAGTGTTCTTGGTTCTCATGTTGTCCGAGACCGTTCGCCAGTTGTGAAACATCCACAACAACATCAACAACAGCAGAGAGCAGCCAGGGACAGAGGTTGGCTTAGCATGGGGCTTAGGGTTGGGCAATCAATTATTAGTCCTCCATGAGTTGGATTTCCATTATCAGGCTAACAGCAGACCAGACAGTGTAAGATATGTTGCCAGAGAATGAGAGAAAATGTGACAGAGCATGTGTCTCTTTGATTGGCTGAATTGAACAAATTAAGATGCAATGTTATTTTCTTTCTTTGAAATATTGACATTTATTGATTTCCCTTTAAATGTATTTTAACTTTGATTGCTGTTTGTGTGAAGCTCTGAATGGCCTTTGTGTTTGAAGGCTGAATACATTTTCATTGGCTGAAGTGAACCCAATGACATTGCTTTGAACAAAGCCCTTAATGATCTTTACATGTGCGTGTCTGATAGATTTCTTTATGCAAAGTTTATCTAAAACGTAGACCCCGTCATCCCCAAAAGTAAAAAAAAAACATACGTAAAAGTACGGTCATCTATAAATGAAATCCAAAATGAATTTCATGTTAATATTTGTATTATATTATCTAATCTTTATTATATTATCTAATAATAGAAGTAAGCTGGTATGAGTCAAGCAGTTGTCTTTCATGTCAGAGGTTGCCAGTTTGTTTCCAAAATAATGACCAGATTAAATAACAGCATATAACTTAAATACTATACTATATCACATAATACGCACACTAGTACTATAACATTATCTCCAACTTTAAATAAAAACAGCCTTCCATTGAACACCGTCTGTGCATCTTTTGGAAGACCAAGGTGCTTTGAATCGACTTTTCCCTAATTCGGGGCAAAATGTGAAAAAAAAAAAAAACCTTTCCAAAACAGTGCAGGGTTGTGTTTGGGTCTTGGCCCGAGCCAGACAGGATTTCTGAACCATTTCTCTCCTCGTAGTCTGGAGATCTCCCCTCGGATAATCATGAACTCAAATTTTAATGAGCTAAATAACTGGTTTTGTAATGAGACAGATTAGATGTGTGTGTGTGTGTGTGTGTGTGTGTGTCTGTGTGTGTGTGTGTGTGTGTGTGTGTGTGTGTGTGTGTGTGTGTGTGTGTGTTTTCTAACACACACGCACACACTCGTTAAAGTCTTTTGTTTGGTGTGGGAGTGTGTTGGGTCAAATCCCTTCACGGCTGATGTTGGCCTGATATTCACAGATAAATGCTTTTTATTCACCTTACCACTGTTCCAAGGACTTTCCCATGCAATTATTTAAGCTGTGCTGGCACTAAAAGTGTGTTGGAAAGAGTTGCCTGAAGATCAGAATAACTCATTCTCGTATTTTCCCTCAAGGAGATGAAAAACAAACAGGAAATTCTAATAAAAAGCGTACATGAAGTGCGCACAGTCAAATGAAACACACAAAACATTAGGTTTGTGTGTGTGAAATTCATAACACTGCTGGTTTACATAGACGACAACTATCTGGCACTCCAATGAATCACTTCACTCCATTACAAGATTCTCATTGTGTATTTACTGTCCGTTTGCCCGGCGTCTGCAGCAAACGGCTGAGCTGCTCTGTGGAGGAAGTGGGAAATTGTGCTCTGGAACTCTGGAAGTTGAGTCAAACTCATGAGCAAAACCAAAGTCAAGAAGTCCAATGTAAAAACAAATCCAAATGTATCACTCACTCTCTCTCTCTCTCTCTCTCACACACACACACACACACACACACACACACACACACACACACACACACCACACAGAGAACAAGTGCATTCTAAAGACGGGCCAGTGGCCCATGTTTTTACATGAGGCTGCTTCCACAATAATACGACTAGCCTTCAATGAGTGAAGTATCTGCGGTAACGTGTGCCGTTGTTTTGTGTTCCTCCTCCTCGTCCCCATTCAGGTCATTCTGTCTTTAGGGACAACAGGCTGATGCTCACAGACATTTTAGCGATCGTGTTCCAATGCAGTGAAAAAGCCCCCCAAATACCCCGGGTGGGGGACCTGGGGTATTTGGGGGGGGGGGGCAGGTATCTGCCGGCAGGGGCGGGCCTTACGGTCGGAGCACGCCGGAAGAATGCAGTCCCCATATGGTTTGGGTTTCGGCGGACAGGAGGGGGTTTTGTGGCGCTTGGCGCGGGTGTGGGGGGGGCGGGGCTTGAGGCCGTCACTCAGCGGAGAGACGCTCACCAAAGTCACGGAGCGTGTCGACCGCCGACCAGCGCCGCGGAGCGGGGACCCCACCAGACAAAGGATAATTACAAGACCTCCACGAGCGCCAACACCGCAGCCAACAGCTGCTCTGTTTTATTGAACTTTAGCCCGAGCCCATGATGTTGCATCAAAGTAGCAGCACAACAACGGCCTGAAGTGTTTGTGATTCCAACTGACAAGTCTTAAAGTACTAAAGTACACATCTTTTAAGAGTCTTTCAGGTTACAGTCTGTTCAATGACGTGGACATTTTGAAATATGGGCTCATGTATTACTCTGCTACTTCGCTAACCTATGATTCTTACGCGGAAATTCCACTGGATGCGGGACGGCTGCAGATCCGCTCCGCTGCGGAACGGCTGCGTACTTCAACTCCGTCAACACACACTGGTTCTGTCCGTGCTCCGCTCCGTTGCGGGTCCGCCTGTTGTGACAGCTGTCCGAGGGCGTACGAGATCTCGCGAATTAACGCATAATCACGCAATATAACCGGACGAGAACCACAAAGCATTTACAATGTTTTTGAGTCCATTCCATAGTCAGGAGTAGAAGAAGATCGTTATCCTTGTAAAAAGGATTTGACTGGTCAAAAATCACTGGGTGATTTTGAACACCCATAATTAGACACTCTTCATCCATGATGTCGAGGTGAAAAGCCGCCTCGAACCTGACCTGTTGACTTCAGGTCTGTCCCCGCTCATTATGACGTATTAAATTGGTGAAATATGATCCGCTGAGAACCAGAGGTATTTTTATTTTGAAAATAAGTCGGATGTTTTATTTTGTATCTGTGCACGACTTCCTGCTCGAAAGAGTCGAATTTGATGCGCCGTGCTCCGGCGTCCGTCAAAAATAGAAGCTCTGCGTATGGTTTGCGAGGGCTGGTGGATGACGGAGCCGTTCCGCACCCACGACGCAGCGGACCCGGAGTCAGTGGACGCTCACACGTTGATTATAATGGATACGTATCGGCTCCGCCGCCGCAACGGAGCGGATCTGCAGCCGTTCCGCATCCAGTGGAAATGAGCCTTTAGGCTAATACGATTATTAGGCTACGACTACTACTCCCAACTAAATAGCATGACTTTGACCTACTATAAATAACATAAGACCAGGATGTGTAACTAAAAGCTGAGGTCACGTGCAAAATGGCGCCCACTGACTAAGTGCCCATAGTGACGTATACTGTGCTAAACATTATGGTGTGGTTGTGATGTCACAGTCATGTGACTGTCCCAGGATATGACTTCCCTCAAAGAGGCAGAGTTACTCATTTTTATTTTTGTAACATAAAAAAAGCTGTTTAAACAGTATTATTAAAGTCACACATTTGATATATATAGTGGAAATGCAATAAAAAAAGGCAAATTTGTGATACTAAGCAGAATTTTTTTTTTCAAATAAGGAATACTTTTACCATAAACGCCCAATGTAATGTCTATGTGACATCACAGATTAAGTGGTAGTACTTTAGAAAAAACATCGGAAATGTGTCCTGTGTTCCACTTGGTCTGTGGTATATTTCCCCCATAATTTTCCCTTTCAGCAGAAATGGGTCTGGGTTCTTAGAGGTTAAAATAAGGACACACATTCAAATTCATTAAAATCATCAAACAGCCTCGAGAACTCACAAAGGAGGAGAAAACGGGAGTCATGCCTAACACCTAGAGCCAGCCGGGGACGCCCCGGCCAGCCTCGCTCCAGGGTCCGTGTGCACCTGGAGCGAGAGTGGGACCCTGCAGGCGAGGAGCCGGCCAGGGGGCTGAGCACGGCGTGCTGCCGGCTCCACGCTGGAACAGAGACACTCTCTGGGCAGGCGGGCGTAGAGCTCTAGAAATAAACACACTGAGCTCTGGAGTACCCAGGCCTCGCACAGAGACAGCTCACTGTAGTATAGAATAGATACCCAAAAAACATTTATTTGATTTTACCTATTAAATCTTCTATCAAAATATATTGTTATACATTATTATAATTTTGATATATATATATTTATTTATGTGGATGTAAAATATTCTAATATATAATATATATATATATATATATATACAGTATACTGTATATAAATACAATACATACATGCACAATTATTACAAATAATGTGGAAATAAGTGTGTAAAGAACTTTTGAATGTGCCACTTGACAGTTGAACCTTGCTCCCCCAGACCCAGGGTAAGAGTCCAGCTGAATGGTGGGTGAGGGGGATTTCCCCTTTCAGGCCCAGCCTATGCGCCGTGGATTAGCGGGAGCGGAGCGGCGAGGGCCCCGGGGGTCTTAGAGGGGCCGCTGATGTGTACGTTGGAAGCCACCTCTCCACATGTCAACCGGCCGCTCATTAGCGGCATGACCCGGGCTGAAACTCAAAAGGCTCAATATTGACTCTCGCTCTCCCTGAGAGAGGTGGAGTGGTGCGCGCTCGCCCCTTCACCGCAGAGCCCACCTCCCCGCTCTCAGGGGGGGGGGGGGGGGTGGGCCACACGCGGGGCACTGGGCCCGGGGAGTGAAAGGAGCCCTGCGCAGATGGACGTCAGGGGCCGGCGATGCCCGCCCTGCTCTAATCCAGCCCCGCGAGCAGGTGTCCTCGCCTCAAGATAAATATTTAAACTTGTGTCCCGAATGCTTTGTCTGAACCTTGCCTAATAGACTCAGGGGTTTCCAAATACTTTAGTGCGTGCGTGTGTGTGTGTGTGTGTGTGTGATGGTGTGTGTGATGGTGTGTGTGTGTGTGTGTGTGTGTGTGATGGTGTGTGTGTGTGTGTGATGGTGTGTGTGTGTGTGTGTGTGATGGTGTGTGTGTGTGTGTGTGTGTGAGATGGTGTGTGTGTGTGTGTGTGTGCGTTGCACCTGTTTCATGGCGTGCCAGGGAAAAGTCAGTGGCGTTGTTATATACGAGGGGCTTGTCTGTAAATAACTTTTGAAACTCTTTTCTTTCTCTCTTGCGCCGTGGCGGAGCGGCCTTCAAAGCGCCGCGCACGGCGATGAAAGCGCGAGCCTCGCCAGACGCCTGGGAGACTCCGCGTGAACTTGTCAGGACGGCCGCGCCGCGCCGTTCATCACGCCTCCCGCCTTGTAGTGCGGCGCGGGCAATCCAGACCGCTCATTAAACGGACATTATCTGGTCGAGTTCCCATTAGCTATGGGCTTCAGTGGAGCTCGATTCACTCACTCACTCACTCGCTCGCTCACTCACTCGCTCACTCACTCGCTCACTCCTCACGTCGGACCTTGTAAGACCTAATCCTAAGTTTTTTCGTAAATAACACAAGACACGTTTTTATTAAAATGTTACCGTTTTATATCACTCCACTACAAAAATTATAATTATTTGAACTATGGTACAGAGACTCCTGATATACATATTTTACAATTTAGAGACAACCGTGGATGTGGTACATACCATTTACACTGTAAATGTTCCTGTCATAGAAAAACATACAGAGAGACTCGTTTCGGGGTTAGACGTTCAGAGAGTGGCGCTCGCGTTCAAGTAAACAGTGTTTAATGTTTTGTGGTGTGCAGCTTTACGTTGGTGTCTGCGTGTACACGGAGGCTATATGTGATGGTCCACCTATAATACTGACAATACAAATAAAGAGAGTGTTCCGGAGTACATTCGTGAACCTCATGTTTCTGATGCATCATCAACGAGATCCCATGGAGTGACCGACTACATGTGTTTACATTGTCCCTTTGTTGCCCTCAAGCAGAGCTTTTTTTTTTCCTTTAGCGCACAGAGATGACAGAAAGCAAAAAAAAAAATCATATTATTGGAAATCGTACTCCTCTCCCCGGCCTTCCGCTGCAGCAAACTACTTAAATATTGCTTTTCTTAAAAATAAAAAAAAAACACCAGAAAAACGGAAGAATCGAGAATTGTCGACGGGCAAAGTTTGACAAAGAAATAAAACGAAAATGCATCCTATCACTCCACTCACCTCATTAAATAATCGTACAACTTTTGCCAAGATAAGACGTTCACAAGCCTGTATTTCACAAAATAGTTTGGCAAATCCTGCAGTACCGGGCCCTGGTTTGGGGAGCAGAGGTCCATACGTGGTGATTAGAGGCTTGGTGAGTTGTTACTCATGGCGCGGTGCACCACACTCTGGGTCTGACCGGACATTGTCCCGCTGTGACGCCCGGCTCCCCAATTCATCATCAACTAGAAAATATATCTTTTTAATTTTAGCTTGAAACAAACAAAGAAACAATAACGTTTTCAGGGCTTCCACATTCAAAGTGCCTTGGTGCTACTGACTGGGATACACTTCCAGTACAGTAAGGTAGACGTCCCATTTATTGTTTTTTCAAAAACAGACGGGGGAAGAATTTAGGCTAGACATAAAAATAAAGAAAGCGCCGGTGAAGAAAGACCTTCAGGTCAGACGCGAGGCAGTCACGCGCTCGCTCCGCGGCTCTGGTGTACTAGCGCTACGCCCGAAGCCACGCTAGCTTAGCCGCAGTTACGACAGCTACGGCGTGTAGCCTGATGGAAGCAAGGATTGATAATGAGACAGAACGTGCCTGGCTAGCCTCAGAGAACCGCAGCGCGGGACCGAGAACCAAAGAGGAGGAAGGAGAAAAAAAAGAATGACCACACACTGCTCTCTGTTGGACATGGGTTTAACTTGGCATGTGTGTTTTTCCTATCTGGGTAAATGGGAATATAATAAATAAATAAAAATATAATGGGGAATAATAAAAGAGCCAGTCTGATGACTGGCTTGGTGTGAAGCAGATCTATGTTTGCAGTACAGTCTGTACTAATGAAAAGCGCTGGGCCTCTGGAGCAGCAGACCATACCACCGCCTGGCTGCCAGTTGGTGCGCCGGGTGGGGTTTTTTCCGTGAACGGCACCGTGAGCCGCTAAGCGCTAACGGAGGAGCCGCCGTGTTGCGTTCACATACAGCGACGCCCCTGAGCGCTAATGGAGAGGAGCCGCCATGGTGCGTTCACATACAGCGGCGCCGCTGAACGCTAACAGAGGAGCCGCCGTGTTGCGTTCACATGCAGCGGCGCCGCTGAGTGCTAACGGAGGAGCCGCCGTGGTGCGTTCACGACAGCGGCGCCCCCGAGCGCTAACGGAGGAGCCAGCGACGCGAGCGTTCAGCTCTCGTCTGCTGGCCAGAGACGGCACCGCAGCGAAAGAGATCATCGACGTCCGGGCTTCGGTTTTATTAGTTCAATGACAGAACGCTCTGAACATCTGGCTGGATGTGATTCCGCGGCACCAGACAGGTAGTTTCCACTGCGTTTTTAACGCATACTGGAGGAAGGGGGGGGGGGGGGGGAGGAACGTCTTTCCTCGGACGTCCTACAAGTGCAACGTTTCTTGGCCCGTCTGAACCCGCCACCCCTCTTCCCCCACTGGCCGATGGATGAACCCAAAATGACACACGTGTCGTTGTTTCAATCATTATAACCAGCCTGTTCTGATGGTGGTTCTACTGAATGGAACGTTCCTCGTGTTCTTTTTTTTCTTCTTTTTGTTTTTTTTAATGGAACGTTCCAAGACTTCTCATGCTTGATGGTGGTATGATTTAACGGAACGTTTCAAGCCCTTCCAGGGTCTAAGGTGCTTTTCTTTAATTGAACGTTCTAAGCGGTCTCAGGTTCTGCGGTGGGTCTTTTTTGAATGGCGTTGTAAGCAATCTCAGGTTCTGATGGTGGTTTTACTGAACGATGTCCCGAACGTCGGCCCCCATCAGGTCCTGGAGGAGAAGCTGATGCTCGTTACCATTTTGTGGATCTTCTCTTCGTTCCTCAGGATGTTGGACTTGACTGCACAGATCTTGTCCTGCTGGTCTCTGATCAGCTGATCCAACTCCACTAGTTCTTTCTGCAGGGGCTCCACAGCACGGTCGGTGGCTCTGTTGAGTGCACACACACACACACACACACACACAAACACACACGCACAAAAAGACAAGACAATAATGAATATGATAATCTGATAATAAATCTGTTAATGTAGCCTGTGCATATTTACATCACCACAGGAACACTGAACTCACAACCTCTCCCACACCAACGACAAGATAAGTGCCACACAATATGCACAGCACTACACGTTTGTTATGGGGGAGGGATTACGTGTCGCGTCCATCTATGTCTTGAGCTACAGGTTGCCCTCTACTGTTCTGCGGTATTGTTTCAGGCTGATGTACCGCCAGACAAAGCCATTAACCCTCATGAACCAAAGGTGCATCAAGTTGCCATCTCTTGCTTGTGTCGAACATAGACACACACACACACACATCGTGACCTCTCCCCCCCCCCCTACAAGGCGACCCCTGACCTCTGCTCCTGCTGCAGGGCGTCTGCGTGCTGCCGGTTCTCCCGGCGCCAGGCCATCAGCTCGGCCTGCATGGAGTCCATGTCCTCCTGGATGTAGTCCATGATCTTGCCCAAGGGCAGGGCGCTGCGGCACACCGTCTGCACCGAGCCGCGCAGCCGCTCCATCTCGCGGCCCACCAGGTCGCGGGCCTTCCTCTGGGCCGCGTCCGACACCGGGCCCTGCTGGGACGGACGGAGAGGGGCGGTCAGAACACGTCGGCCATCTTTGAGAGGCGTTTTGAGTCGGAATACACTTTGACTGTGTGGGGCGCCTTTTAAATGACATTGTTAATGATGAAAAAATACACGTTAGAGGTGGCAGTAGCTCAGTAGGTAGAGCGGGTGGCCAGAGCAGGTCGTCGACCAACCGTACGGTCGCCGGTTCTATCCCCGTGATCCCCCTCCAGCTCCAACTGTCCACATGTCAAACCCCACAAAATGTACTGATTGTAAGACGCTTTGGACAAAAGCGTCTGTGCTAAATGCCCCTTTACATTTTAGTGTTGACGACACAGAACTGTACTTTTAGAAAGTCCAAATTTGTATCTGTAAAATCTCTTGGAATCACAAGTTTGACTGTACTTTTAGAAAGTCCAAATTTGTATCTGTAAAATCTCTTGGAATCACAAGTTTGACTACAGCTTGCACGCGGTGTGCCGCAGTGCCCTGGCCTTGGGCAAATAAAACATTTCCCTTGAGATGAATAAAGTATCCACCTATCCATCTATCATATTGTTTTATGGCCACAAGCGTTCTTTAATCGTCTTCCAGTGAAGAGGCAGAGCTTCTGGCTCTGGGTGGTTAACATACTGTAGGCCACGGTGTTGAGAAGGACATATATATACATGGAATGAACGCACACGGTACGTCCACATCACATGATGCTGTATCATGTATCGACACAGCGTTGAATTGAATTGAATTCGTGAGGAGCCCCCCCGTCTACCTGTCTCCAAACAAAGCCCACTTTGGACCGAGTTAAAAGCGCAGACTATAAGGTAAACTATTTGGCTTTACACTCGAGTATAAATAATAAACAAGTATATAAAACGTGCGCCCGGCCACACACACACACACGCACGCACACGCACACCACACACACACACACACACACACCAAAATCCACACGCACTAAAAAAAAAAAAAAAATCACCGGGGTCTCCCCAGACCAAAACATAACAAGGCCTCTCCAGAAAGAACCCAGAGCTGTGTTTAGCCGTGTCGGGTTTCAAGGCTAAAAATGTTAGGCGAGAATCCTACAAACGCGCTTGTTTACACAGAGATCGTTTGATGAGGGTGGTGGAGGGGAGGTGGACTGATGGGTGGTAGACGGTTGGATGATTGATTGGCTGGCTGGATGGCTGGATGGCTGGATGGTTGGCTGGTTCTGTTGCTGACTGGCTGACTGGAAGGCAGACGGGACTGGATGGTTGGCTTACCGGCTGGCTGGTGGGACTGAGACTTGTATTATGTGGCGTGTGTGGTGGGGGGGGGGGAGGGGGGTTCCAATGCATCCCTGCTCCATCAGCCCTCTGATGAAGGGCACGGGTGTGTGTGTGTGTGTGTGTGTGTGTGTGTGTGTGTATGTGTGTGTGTGGGGAGGGGGGGGATTGGTGCCCCTGCACCAATCCCCCCCCTCCCCACACACACACATCCCCCCCCCGCTCTGGCATAGTCGGACCCGGGGATGTTTGCTCAGCTGGGCCTGGAGCGAGTGCTTGCAGCGGTGTGTGTGTGTGTGTGTGTGTGTGCCGGTGTGTGTGTGTGTCAGGGGTTGGTGTCTGTCCGTGTGCATAACACGACAGAGCGCTAGACCTGGTTAACACACATAACACACACACACACACACACAGGCGCACACACACACACACACACACAGACACACACACAGGCACACACACACACACACGCTATGACCGACTTGAGAACATGCGTACACAGTGCACCCCCTGCGCCGGGCTCCGGGTCCGTGTTTGTTTTAGTAACAGACTGTGGCAGTGAGGTTATTTTACTGCAGTATTGAGTAACGACTACACTACACTTCTGCCCCCCCCCCCCCCCCCCACCCCTGCTTTCAAGTTCAATCCTCGGCCCAATTTATGTCACGCAGCCCGCCCACCTCCCCACCCCCACCCCCTCCCACCCGGGCCGTCCGCAGCCCCGCGAGAGCAGCGGGAACCGGGGCCGCTCCTCGCCACGCAGTGTAAACTAACTGACAACTTCCGCTTCCAGACACGCAGCAGGGCTGTCACGCAGGGCGGCCGGGGCCAGGGGGGGGGGGGGGGGGGGGGGGGGGGGGGGGGGCGTCAGCCGGCTCTCATGTCACTGGACAGCCCTCCGCCCACATCACCCCCCCCCCCCCCCTGCCTTCTCCAGTTATCTCACAATGTCACCTTCGGTCACGCTCATCCGCGGTGACTCGCAGTGACGTGTGGATAAACGATTCAGTCGGAGGGCGGGGGGCAGGTAGGGGGGGCAGCGTGGGCCCAAGAGGTTTGAGGCTTAGGAGGTTACACCGTGGACATGCTGGGGGATGGGCTGGGTACCTGGTAGCCTTTGGACCGGGAGCCAAACCTCTGGTGCAGCCCCCCGGCTGGGAGGGGTCCAGACCAGACCAGACCTTGAAACCTCAGGTCTAGAGAGCTTTGCACCTTTTTTTAGTATTTTTCGCTTTTTTTTTTTTTTTCTTCACCTCTTTAGTCTAGTCTAGTGCGAGACGAAAAAAAAAAAAAAGCGAGAAAAAAAGAAAAGAAAAAAAAAAACTCCCCACCCTGGTGGGTTCCCGGCCGTCAAGGTGGGTGGCATTCCCGGCCGGGGGACCGGCGGTGAGACCACCAGCTAGACAAACACTCTCCAGCTCCTCCGGCGAGCCGGGCTGCGGTCGCCGCACCACACCAAGGCCCCCGGGCCCCGGGCCCTGCAGCTTCGCTCTCTGTGTGTCATCCTTGCGGGGCCCTCATCGCCACGGAGACCCCCGTTGTGGCGCCCCCCCCCCCCCCTGCTGCCCCACCCCTCCTCTCGGAAAATTACAAAAAAAATAAAAAAGGGGGAATGATCCAGGAGGGAAAAACATGACCCCAGTTCGTGTGCACTCTGTCCTGGTGTTCATAAATCACCACTTTATGGGGGGGGGGGGCCTCTGGTCCGGCAAAGCCCCCGCACCCCCCGCTGGCTCCCAGTTTTCCCTTTTTTCTCACCCCGAGCCCAAAACAATATTTGTTTAGATGAGGGGAGTTAAGGGGGGAGGGCGGGGGGGAGACAGAGGGATGGTTTTCCCATAGCCTACCATGGGACAGAAGGAGGGTGGGGGGTGGGGGGTGGTGGGTGGTGGTGGTGGTGGTGGTGGTGGTGGGGGGAATCGAAAAGGGATCCATGCCCAGCGACGGCAGCAGGTGCTGTTGGGCGAAAACCGCGAGGCAGAGCGATGCCAAGTCTGACGTGGGAGGAAAGGAACACTGAACACAGCGGTGTGGAGACGTGAGGCCGTCTCAGAATAGGCACCGCTAGGGCTTGAAACGCTGCAGTCCTACTGTTGTTGTTCTTTCTGATACTTGTGCCTTTTGATCTTCATGGACGGAGGGGGGAGGGGGGGGGGGGGTTGTGTCTCAGCCACCGGTTTGACTGTTAAGTGTTGTTGCGCAACTCAAGCTGCAATACTTCAGGGCAGAGACAGAATAAAAGCTGAAGCCAAGACTTGCAAGGCATCCCGCTCTCAAGATGCCTAATTAGCCTAATTTGAAAAAATGTGATAAATGATGAATGGGGTGGCAATCAGGATCAGTGGAGTGGAAAACATTGTTCAAAGAAATGCTGGAAATAGGAACATTCGGCTGGCATGCGAAGAGGCAACCTCTGGGGTATCGCTCATTAAATGAACCGCTCGTTATAGAACCGCTTGTCAAATAACCGTTCATTAACCGCTCGTTAAAGTACTGTTCATTAATTAACCGCTCATTAAAATTG
>JAXIVH010001730.1:5000-15866 GCA_036785325.1 Urophycis tenuis | reverse complement strand
TGTCCGGGCTGTGATAACTTAAGGAAATACTTGAATATCACTGAACAAAATACAAGCATACACAAAGCATACACATATTTTGAAATTTCCCAGCTTCGGATTAATAAAGTATTTCTATTTCTATTTCTATTTCTATTTCTACGCAATGCATGGTATGCATTATGTATGCTTTGTGTATGCTTGTATTTTCTGTATGTGTGTGTATGCATTGCATACACACACATATGTACACACACACACACACATTTCCATGAGCTGTAAGTATCTCACCACGTTGTTGTTGAGGGGGAGTGCATGAGTGTATACTCTATATGCATCATTACGTGTGCATTGACAGAGGAGACTGAAACCAAACGCACGCAGTGGCTATTTATATTGAGACATGATGCAATTAACGGTTATGTTGGCTGTTGGTATTGGCATCCAGTCAGTCAACACTCATTCATCACATGCTCACACACGTGGACTGAAACACTGCACGGACGTTATCTCTGACAATGGAGGTCAATTGCATTAGCCCTGATTCGTCATCAGCCGTCGGTCGTCGGCAATGCACAGGCTTATGAATTGTCGCAAAAAAAGGCATTGGCTTACTGCAGTACATTTCAGGCACGTGCTGGCATGATAGTTATCCCAAAATCCCCCCCCCCCCCCACACCTCCAAGACTGCATTATTAATACAAGATATGCACTACGAAAGATTGAAATCCATACACAATGTTGTGAGACACACACACACACACACACACACACTAAATTAACACAAATAGCACTGGAGTGGAATCAAAAAGTGTGTAGCCCACACAACTTATTTGCATGCAAAGTCTGTTTAGTCGCGGCTCAGCCTCCATTTAGGTGGTACCAGTGCATCCTTATTAAATATCTTATTCAGAAATAACCCCCTCCATCTATTTCTAGCTCTGAGTAATCTCTCCCTGTCTCTCTCTATCTGTCTCCCGTCTCTAGTTTCTGTCTCTCTTCTCCCTCTTTTCTGTGTATGTGTTCATTAACTCTGATTGAGCGGCTGCAGGCAAGTTGAATAATTGATGCGCATTCTCCAATTGAGCTGTGTCTCCCCTCGACTCCCATGTATAAACACCGGGGTAATGTAATCAACATTTGCTGCAGTGGGTTGGTAATTACGCCAACAAATGGTGACTTGCAATCTTTTTCTTTTGTTCCCGCTACACCGCGGCTCTTTTCCTGGGGTCAACCTGCACTTTGTGACCATTGTCGTTCAGTCGCGATGGTGAATCCGCACGCTCATTTTAGAAGGGGTGGCTGACGAGTGGCAGATGATAACACAGACTTTGGGAAAGTGCCGCTGAGGACGCAAAATAGACTTGTGCGTATGCCAGATTAAGCAGGGCCGGCCCTTGCGGTGGCCAATCACATTTGGTGGGGGATTGTGTGCCACCCAGGTCCCTGCTGTGGACACATCCCGGGGGGGTCTTTACATTCAGGGCATTCAGCAGATGCTTTTGTCCAAAGCGACTTACAGTGACTACACATGTCAGAAGAAGGTGAAACACTTCATCGCTGCTCACACAGGAAGCAAGTCACCAGAACAAGTTTCAAGCATTCCAATTGCTAGCGTAACTAGCTAGCTTTAACCATTGCTGGGATACAACATCTCTGGCCTATGATGCCAAGTGCTAAGATAGTCTTGTGTGGTAGGTAACACTGGTGATGCTGGCAAAAATGACAATAGTCGGTGCTGCAATTTGTGTAATTGTCTGTCACTGTAATTTAGCGACACTAACATAAACCTATTCACGAGATGGCGTCATTATGTCATCATTGTGTGTACCAAGGGCATGGGTGGTAAACTAAACGAGTGAAGGTACGTCTACTTAACAGGGCATGGGTTGCCCGGTTACATAAAGGAGGGACATCTGTGTTTATCCTACAAACGGCGCATCTGTGGAAAGGGTCCATTCATTATAAATTAGCAAATCACGGGCAGTTCAGAACGCTCAGGCGTGCCGTTTAGATCTTTCCCGTAGCAACCGGAGACATTTTTATTCCATTCCATGACGACTGAAAAATGTTTTTTTCTTGTTTTTGGACACAAGCCTTATCCATTTCTTCAGTCGTCTGGAGTGCTTGTATCAGTTGGCTGCTCTGTGGGGGGGGGGGTCTTACAAAGGGGATTTATCACTCTTCCAAGAGGTGTTGATTTGAATGCAACGGCGTAATCTCGTTTTTAACACTTCCGGTTTAAAACACACAACGCCGTTATGGCGAGCTGCTCTTTTGTTCCCGGTGTGTGTGTGTGTGTGTGTGTGTGTGTGTGTGTGTGTGTATCTGTGTGTGTGTGTGTGTGTGATTGTGTGTGTGTGTGTGTGTGCATGTGTGTGAGAGATCGCACGCCATTGACGACTTAACTAAACCTGTCGGAAGCCGATAAGACAAACGCGGCTTTGAAGATCGTTTGAAACGCAAGACGTTTGACACACACACACACATACGTAAATAATGACGTGTCGTGAGAATGATATGCATGAACAAAAAAATAAAAATAAAAGATTGATATATATGAATAGAATATCACATCAAACACAGTGTGTTAGTACACAGAGCCATCGAGCTGTCCAGTGAATCCAGAGCGCCGTGAAATCTGGCCAACTGTGCCGGGGTTATTTTCAAAGGCTAAGACGTGTGTTCTCGGTGGTAGATGTTCAGGCTAAGTCTTCCATCCCCCTGGCTTTGATGAACACATCACAGGGTTGGAGGAGGATCACTGTCTTCCTTTTCCATTATGCATGCCTGCAATCAACGTCCTTATGTTGAGACAAATGATACAAAATATTAACATATATTACATCCCCCACCCCGCCCCTATACATTCCATATGCACAAGCGTGTTTGTCTGCATTGTACTGCTATACCTCTGCATGCTATGCACTATCTTCCACATGATGTCTGCTTTTCATGTGTTTTCTATGTCACAATCATTCATTCGGAATCTATACATACAGTGAGAGGAAACAGCATACGTTCCAGCAATATGACTTATTTTCATACGTGTTATTTTAGTCTTCTCTCACGTCCCGTATGCAATAGTCAAAATGCCTGTGAGAACTACTTCTCCGGCAAACTTTGCTAGAAAACAGTCAGACTCGCTGGATGTTCATTGCTAGTGTTATAAACTTGTCATGAACCGGCCACCAGTTGGCCACCACTCTGGGCACTACAGTGCAGCACTCCGGACTGAGTGGAACCTGAACAATTGCTCTGTGCTCGTCTTTGGTCGGCTAGGCAAGGCGGTGGCGGCGGCGGCGGCGGCGGCGGCAACTGTGGCGTTTGGCATCCCTCTGGGCGTTTTTTTTGGCATGTTGCCACGGGGCGATTTTTCACAGTAACAGCGCAACGGCGATGTAGAGCTCGGCCAAGTGTTTGTTTATCGTGCCGTTCCTGCTGAACACGTAAATAATTAAACTACTTAAACATGAATCAGGAATTCATATTTTTTAAAAAGCAGGGGTTGTCATCTCCCGAGCCTCCTGCGGGGAGCTCGGGAAATGGGGCATTAATGGCCGCTTGACTTGAGCCCCCCCCCCCCCCCACCCCCCCGCCGCCCCCACCTCCACCCACACACCATCCCTGGTGTCCTGCTTCTCAGTGCTCCGTTCTGGTTGGCAGTGACACAGTGGTGCGTCTGTGGAGCGTGGTAAACATTCATGGAGCGGGCTCCACACAAGTTTCACTCTGCCACTGTGAGACTCTCTCTCTCTCTCTCTCTCTCTCTCTCTCTCTCTCTCTCTCTCTCTCTCTCTCTCTCTCTCTCTCTCTCTCTCTCTCTATCTATCTCTCTATCTCTCTATCTCTCTCTCTCAGTCCCAGCCCTTCCTGACTCCTGGACTCCTGTCTTGTCTCTTTCTGTTGTGTTGTGGTTGATGGCTTAGGCTCCTGTTGTTTAAATGTGTCTGAGTGCGTTGTTTGATTGTCATGTACTTAAAAATGTAGGACGTAGAACTGTGTGTGTGTGTTTGTGTGTGTGTGTGTGTGTGTGTGTGCACGTCCATGCAGGTTTGTGCACGCTCATGTGTTTGTGTGTGTGTGTGTGTGTGTGTGTGTGTGTGTACATTTTGGTGCACACGCCCTTGTGTGTGTTTGTGTGTGCATCTGTGTGTGTGTGTGTTTCTATGTCAATAATATAGTATGCTCTTGTTCGGATCATCATCAATGATTCAGTGTGTCCCAGTGACGGAGAGATGCACACACACACACACACACACTTGCACAGACCCAGAAGAAGGGGAAAAAAAATCCACCACTTGACACTGTCCCCAGACCCTCCCCCTTCCCCCCCCCCCCCTTCCCCCCCCCCCCCCCCCCCCTCACTCCCATTCTACCTGCGTCTCGTTCTCCCGCTCTCCCCGAGCTCAGCAGAGCGGTCAGAATGTGAAGGTCAAGGCTTTTTTCCCGCAGGATGTAAACAACTCAGCCGCCTGTCACGGGAAGTGGCGGTACCCAGGCTCCGCCTCTCTCACTTAACCCCCCCCCCCCCCCGTCCCGCGGAGTGCGCTGAAAATACGGTCCTTAAGAGGCTTGTTTGGTGCCCGGCCGCGCTTCGGGGAGGGCTGGTCGTCACAGGGAACCTCGTGCCGCACTTTGCTAAAAGCGCAAAATCCTGCACTAACAGACACTCGCCACAGCGTGCATCGCTCCATCTTTTCCTCAAGCTTTTCTGAGCCGAGGCTTTTGTCACGAAGGGCCAATCTAAAGGAGAGAGAGGCTATTGATATGGCTGTCAATACCGGAAACTTTCCGGTATTGACAGCCATATCAATAGCCTTTCCGGCGGAAAGCCCTCGCAGAAAGTAATCCCGATCGCTGATTAGCTTAAACCAAATCCATGAATCCGTTATCGGTGGCAGATCGCGGCCCGTGTAAGAGGTAAATACATTGACTAATGCCTTCTTTACATTTATCCTATATGTTGGAGATGATATTGGAATTGCCCCTCAGATAAGCCTGCCTCGAAATGCAATGCCACATGGCTTATTGTGTATAGGCCAGATATATGAATACACTAACATGAGCTTATTATGGCCAAATATATCAAACAGAACACATAATTAATTCCAAACTATTAATTTCATAAGCAGGAATGTTGAAGACATTTTACTCAGTTTTAATGGAGGCCATACAAGGACAGTTCAAATGTAGTTCATGGTTTATTCAATGAAAGCATTTTCATTATTTTAATAATTCAACCATTTCCCCCCATTGCAGATATTTGATGTGCATATGTGTAGATGCATGTTTAGAACGCGTTTAAGTGCACGCGAGGTGCTTTTGGCCTTTTCACATCAGCCCTAAATGGCGTACTACGAGCATTTAACATTTAACATATCCAAGGACAAATTATTATTTTGCAATTGCAAAACCCTTCCCAACAGCTTAAGGGTAAAAGCGAGATCTGGGTTGGCAGATCGTTTCGAAAGCCTGCCCTGATTTGGTCTCCCAGGTTGTGCACGAGTGATTCCACTTTTAATTGCTTATGAGACGAGAGTCAGTGTGCAGCTACTTGATTTGTCTCTTCAAGTCCGATCACTTTCTGTCCTTTTATTTTGCTTTGTGATCTATATCCCAGGTCCCCCTCGGTTTCACTTTATGTCACTCTCGTGCTCCCTCAGTTTCACTTTATTCCTCTATCTGTTTCACTTTATCTCCCTCTCTCTCTCCCTCTCCCTCCCTCTCTCTCTTGCCTGTCTTCATTTCTTAATCTCACTGTCTTTTGTGATGGCTGGCAGAATTAGGGCTAAGGGATGGCGCGGCCACAGGGCTGTATGACAAGGCAGCAATTAAATGATCTCTTGGCTGTCTAACGCGGGCTATTCTCGTAGCGCGTACGCACACGTTATCAAACATGGATACGTGATGCATATGCATGAAGCAACAACGTGTCATTACAAGCAATTGCAATAATTTGTTTACAGTGCCCTCCCACACTTCACTCTGGAGGCCAGTGTCACTCACTGAACATAATCAAATCGTGTGTGTGTTTGTGTGTGTGTGTGTGTGTGTGTGTGTGTGAGCATGTATGTCAGTTTGTGCATGTGCCTCCCCACATGTGTGTGTGTGTGCGTGTGTGTGCGTGTGTATGTGTGTGTGTGTGTGTGTACGCGTGCGTGTGTGTGTGTGTGTGCATGTGTGTGTGTGTGTGTGTTTGTGTGTGTGTGTGTGTGTGTGTGTGTGTGTGTGTGTTATGTAAGCAAGCGGCCTCCTCCTGCCTCAAGGAGTGTGGAATCACTTTGTCATCTGCCCACACTCTTTCTATCCACGCCGCTGCGTCTCTCCTCCTCTGTGGATTCCATTGAAATTAAATATGTTATTGGCATAACACAATCTGCCCTCGCCAGACTAATGTGATTTTCTCAAAACGCAAAGAAAGAGACGATACATATAGGGATTACAGAATAACACGCGTAAACAACTATTCGATAGCAATTGACTTTGGTTCGATATTAATTCATTTAGGGGGTAACAAGTCACAGCCCTGTGTCTCGCTCGCAATCCATTACGTCGCATGTAGCGATTGATTCCACTAAATATAGCGGTCCCCGTGCTTGTCCCGGCGTGCCCAGTCTGCCGCGACGTCTCTGTTGCCAACGCGGGAGCCGAATTGCCTTCATTGTATACGCCACTTCCGTAGCCAGTCTGCCAGTCAAAGCACTTCACTTTTTTTTTTTTAGCAATCTCAATCTGTAACTTCTCACACGCACACACACACACGCCAACTCACCCACACACAACCTCTCTCTTTCTCTCTCTGACACACCAACACGCACACACACACACACACACACACACACACACACACACACACACACACACACACACACCAAAAGCAATGATTCAATACAGCAGGAGTTAGATGCCTTGCATGCTGAATGACAATTGAATTGAAATACACTTTAGCCTGTAGCCCTTCCATCGTGAGACAATGTGCTGCACCTACTGAACCTTTGAAACACCTAATGCAATCTACTATATACAATATTTACGGTATCAATCAATTTCAGGAACAAATTGAAATTCTTCCACCCTTTTGCTTGGCTTGCTCAAGGTCAACATTGCCCTGTATCTCTGTCTCTCTCACTCTGTGTGACATATTCCATTTGTGCATTCCTTGAGGTGAAGGGAGGTGCGTGCACGTGCATACACTCACGCACGCATGCACACACACATACACACAGCTACACACACACACACAGGGAGCTACAAATGTCACCTTTTTTTTATGTACATTGTGTTGAAACTATTGTGTTAGCCAAGTCTTGATAAACAGTTATGGACCTAGTTATAAAAAGTGTGTATGTGTGTGTGTGTGTGTGTTTGTGTGTGTGTGTTTCTGTGTGTGTATTTCTGTGTGTGTGTTTCTGTGTGTGTATTTCTGTGTGTGTGTTTGTGTGTGTGTGTGTGTGTGTGTGTGTGTGTGTGTGTGTGTGTGTGTGTGTGTGTGTGTTTGTGTGTGTGTGTGTGTGTGTGTGTGTGTGTGTGTGTGTTTGTGTGTGTGTGTGTGTTCCTGGCCGTACCCCATGGAGTGGGGGGGATGTCTCTCAGGACAGCCTGTCATGCTAATGGTGGAACAGATTAATATCATTAGCATGTGAACGCCAACCGCATGCATCTTCCTACTCCTGCGCCCCCCCCACTCCCCCACCCCCCCATCCCCCCGTGCGACACGTAGCGCTGCTGGCAGGGAAGCCGGCCGGTCGCGCACGGGTGGAGTTTGGATAAGACAAGTGAAACAAATGGTTTCATTTTACCAAAGTAAAACCTCCTGCCTCTGTGCAGATGGAATACGATACGGCCGGAGGAAATCGCCACTTAGCGACCTAAGAGGGCTATCAGAGATGGATTCCTCTTTTCATGGAACGCCGGATGGGAAAGAACGAGGGGGGGGGGGGGGGGGGGGGGGCAGCGCGGGTGGTGGTGGTGGGACGGCGGATTTTTTTCACTTTCACTTTTGACAAATAATAATATTAATAGAAAAAGGGGGGAAGGAAAAAAAAGGCACCATTCCCAATTTCCTGTAGCCTACTACACGCACAATGGCGCCGTTAACCGAGCCACTCGACTCGGCCGGCGAGCAGCCGGGCGACTCATTTGTGACTTTAAAAGGAAAATCAATCCTTTCAATCAATTTTCAATCTGTTTTTCGAGCACAGTCTTGAGAGAGCCCACCCAAAAAACAAAACAAGGTGTGGCTGTTCTGGGAGCAGCGGCAGTCGAAAACCATTTAGAGTCCAAATATTCTACTTTCTGAATGCGGCCGTTTGAGGTTTGCTGCTCTGTTAACGGAGCCGACAGCGTCTGCTGTGGTGCACTTTGCCTGTAAAAAAATAAAAAATTGCATAACATATTTGTATATACATCCCAATTCATAAAAATGTTTCTTACCGCGCTGCACTGTAGGTAGGTGGTATACTCAAATCTCAGGCTGCAAAAAAACTTTATTAGATTGGAGAGTTTTTTTTTTACATCGGTGAATGTATCATCTAGTGTCTTGTAAAATGTCCCAGTGATATTACCAAAGAAAACTCTTGTATCCGTTTGCTTCATATGACCAACAGCCAGCAAATAATATGCCAAAGCACCGGGGAAAATCTTGCTTACTGCCACCTCCAATGGCGGTAACCTCCAATGACGACTGAAAGCTCAAAGCTAATTGGCCTGTTGGTGTCAATAATTACAATTACAATGTGCTGGCCTCCTCCCCCCCTCGTCTTTCAATCACGGCAGCTGAAGCTGAGTCAGTCAGATTGGGTTGGCGAGCGGATGGATGGACTGACGGATGGATGGACGGGATTCGTGTTGCTGCCAACTGTCACAATATCCCTTTGAGGCATGAGGCGCTACGGACAATTCAGCAGCGGAGCCGCGGCGTTTCCCTCGACGTCTCCGCGTCAAACCGAGCGAGTTTAGGACAAGTCAGGCGCCGGGTGGAAATAATTACAATTTGGAAACACCAACGCGGGTAATCGAAAAATACAAAAATGTACATTTCCTGGAGGCACACAAAACACAAAACGCCAGCGCGGTGACAGCGCGCACAGGGGAGGGGGGGGGGGGGGGGGGGGGGGCAATAGAAAAAAACACTGACACTTGTGAAAGTTTTACGCAAGATCCCATCGAACCGTGGCATTAATCCATTAGACCAGCCGTCTGCGTCCCCCCCGTCAATTGGTTATAGAATATGCCATCACCGTAAAATTATACACTAGTGGGTACCGAGGCGTGGCGTGGCGTGTGTGTGTGTGTGTGTGTGTGTGTGTGTGTGTGTGTGTGTGTGTGTGTGAGTGCGTGTGTGTGTGTGTGATTGTGTGCGTGTGTGTGTGTGTTTATGCATCCCAGCGTCGCAACATTCAAATTGTTTTTCTTTCCAAAGAAAAAAAAGGTATTAACCTGAATCCCTGATGAACGGCACACTTTATGTCAGGCAAACAAAAAAAAACAAAAAAAAAATGCTTGTATATATAGGGAACGGCCGTCGGCATACGGGCACGCCTTCCATGGGAACAAATGGAAATGTTTAACACAAGGGCGTCGCACTCACATCTGTTATCATAAAGTGTCTTCCGTGGCTGCTGATGGATGGCGCCCGCCGCCCGTTTGGAAGGGGAAACGTGGCGACGAGCGGCGCAGTTATGGGTACAGATTGTCTGGCGCTCCAGATACTATCTGCAAGTGTGTTTTTTGAAGACCAGTTAATGTGATGTAATGGCACGGAAATAGCGCCGCAGAACCAGATAGCACACAGCGGCCGCGATGAATCACACACTTAATGTGCCGTTGAAGAGCTCTCACAGCCGAGCTCTCCTATTGCATACGTTCACCTCTCTCGCTCTCTCTCTCTCTCTCTCTCTCTCTCTCTCTCTCTCTCTCCAGTGTCATATTACGGCAGTCTCCTCATTTCGTCCTCTGAGTCCATCTCACCCCCGCCCCCCTCCACACACACACACACTCCCCACTCTGCAAGAATGCCAGACACCACCCCACCAATCACCCCCACATCCACCACTATCCCTGATCCCACCCCAGTGTTGATTTCGACCTTGGCCGCCATCATAGCATCTTAGCATCATAGCATAATGTTGCCCGGGTGCTCATACACACGCAAGCGCATACACACACACAAGCACACACAAATTGAAGGGTGAAATCGGAGCTGATGTAACGACAATGTGTGTGTGTGTGTGTGTGTGTGTGTGTGTGTGTCATTGAATGTTTTTGGCCTCATCCTGGACTAATCTTAAACAGGGCTAATTGCCTAAAGGGTAATTGTAATGCATTTAGTGGCCGACTGACGCCTCGTTGCACATGTGGTGTCAACCCATTAGCCGAGCCAGAGGCTCCCTATGCTGGACACTTGGATGGAAATAACACAAAGAAGAAAAATAACCAATAGAAATAAAAGGCGATTGAGATACAAGGGTTACTTAAGTGGTGCAGCCATTACTGCTGCTTGGCCATGAACAGATGTAAACAGTGTAACCAACGAGATATAAACAGTGCTACCAACAAGATGTAAACAGTGTTACCAATGAGATGTAAACAGTATAACCAACGCGATGTAAACATGTAACCAACGAAACGTAAACAGTGTAACCAACGAAATGTAAACAGTGTTACCAACAAGATGTAAACAGTGTAGCCAACGAGATGTAAACAGTGTAACCAGCGAGGTGTAAACAGTGTAACCAACAAGATGTAAACAGTGTAACCAACCAGATGTAAACAGTGTAACCAACGAGATGTAAACAGTGTAACCAACGAGAGGTAAACAGTGTAACCAACGAGATGCAAAGAGTGTAACCAACAAGACGTTAACAGTGTAACCAACGAGAGGTA
>JAXIVH010001730.1:0-2500 GCA_036785325.1 Urophycis tenuis | reverse complement strand
GGGCCAGGTGAACCCACCCACACTCCCAGAAGACGCTGTGTCTGTATCGGCTTCCGCAGAAACAATGCACTGCCCTGTGTCTCCGACCTCCGCCATGCAGAATGCCTGAACAGTCCCGCGCGCGCCGCGCACACTTGGCACGAGAAACTGGTTCAGGCTTGTTGTTCAGCCTGAATGTCTTAGCTGTGCAAAGGGGCCGGGCGAATAATAATCACACTGAGACGCCAAGGCAGACGGCGGAAAGCCTATTTTACACTCCACAATACCGGCTTTTTGTCCTTCCCTCCCTTTCCACCCTTCCTTACCCATAATCCTTCAGGTTAATTTGCTGTTCTATTTGATCCGGCTTGCTGTACATGTCACAGTGGGCTACACCTTGTCGCCAACCACTGTCGGCTGCAGGTGCCGGTGTGCGTGTGTTTGTGCACATGTGTGTGTGTGTGTGTATGTGTGTGCGTGCATGCGTGGGTGTAGGGTGGGGTTGGGGGGGAGAATTTCCACCCCTAAGTGGGATTTAATTTCTCCCTCTTTCGAGAATCGAGGAGTTCCGATAAGCGCGCGGCTAATCACCGCCTCCCCATGGCGATGGCGAGCGCGGCGTGCGACACCTGACACGCCCTCGTCCTCTGCCACGGGTGCCCTTGAGCAGGCGGCAGGGTGCTCTCTCAAGGAGGTTCCAATGTGACACCTCCACACATCTGCCTGCGGTTAATCCATCTGTCTCCTCCCCTCCACCGCTCCCCCTCCCCCTCCCCCTGCTCTCGTCTGCGTCTCCCTCTCCTCTCCCTCTCCTCTCTCCTCTCTCTCTAAACTAAACTCATCCGACTCTACCCCCTTTCCCTTTCACGCGTCACCACTCTTAATTAGTCCCTACCCCCCCCCCACCCCCCTTATCTGGTCCCGACTGTCCAATTCTCCGTCTCCGCCTCTCTCTGTCTGTCTCTATCTCTCTCACTCTTTCTCACCCTCTCTCTCTACCTATCCATCTCTCTCTTTCTTTCTCTCTCACTGTCTCTCAGCCCTCTCTCTCTCTCACCGCTCTCTCTCTTACCCTCTCTCTCTACCTCTCCATCTCCCTCTCTCTCGTGCGCTCTCTGTCGCTCTGAATCCTCCTCGCTTTCTGTCATATTCCAGTCATTCGTCTGTAATTAATAAACTGATATCTGCTCTCATGTCACAAGGGGTTCTGAGGTCTCTTGAGTTCTCTCTCTCTCATCTCCTCTCTCTCTCTCTCTCTCTCTCTCTCTCTCTCTCTGTCTCTGTCTCTCTCTCTCTCTCTCTCGCTCTGAATGCCGCTCGTTCTGTGTGTTTTTTGTGGCCTTGCTATAACGTTTCTGGAGAAAATGTGTAGCACACGGTAACAGAACACACAGGGTGTATCATGTCATTGGAAGGGTGTTATTGGGAAGGGGTGTTATTGACACGATTTGAGAGAGAGAGAGAGAGAGAGAGAGAGAGAGAGAGAGAGATAGAGAGAGAGAGAGTACAAAAGTACAAAATGTACATCAATTGTACATTTTGTGTGCAACACAGACACAGCGACGCAGTAGATGTAGAAATTGCTGTAAGGGTTGCCTTAGTCGTGTAACGTGACTCGCTCACCCACATTGATTTTGTCTGATCCCGTCATATACAGCCATGCTATACAACTCTGAACAATGGAAGTCCTACTTGCAATGAGGTTAACATAATATGATTCGCTAAATACTACTACTACTACTACTACTGCTACTACTGCTACTACTACTACTACTACTACTACTACTACTACTACTACTACTACTATTACTACTACTACCACTACTAATACTACTGCTACTGCTACTACTGCTACTACTACTACTACTACTAATACTACTACTACTAATACTACTACTAGTACTACCATTACTACTATTACTACTACTACTTCTACTACTACTACTACTACTACTACTACTACTACTACTACTACTACTACTACTACTGCTGCTACTGCTACTACTGCAACTACTACTACTACTACTACTATTACTACTACTACTACTACTGCTACTACTGCTACTACTGCTACTACTACTACTACTACTACTACTACTACTACTACTACTACGACTACTTCTGCTACTACTACTACTACTACTACTTCTACTACTACTACTAATAATAATAATAATAATAATAATAATAATAATAATAATAATTTTGTATACATATTCTAATGAAGAAAAGGAAAAACTGTTTTTTGACTCAGATGCATAGTAAATCTGAGATAAATAAATATTTTAACCTTATGCCAGAAAGTGTCCCAAGTTCAATTCCTATAAAGCTAACATTTTGTTTATGAATAGAACAAAATACCACGACCATGTTGTTGAACAGCGTAATGACTTCCATGTTCTCTTCTAATCTGCTGAAGCACAGCATCCCACAGCCCACCAGGGGTCTATAGAGGACACCACCGTTTACACCCCCCCGTTGCTCCAGTGTGTGTAGAGCACTGCAAATCGGGAAAACAGGC
>JAXIVH010000173.1:164110-340640 GCA_036785325.1 Urophycis tenuis | reverse complement strand
GTGCGTGTTTAATGTGTTGATGCTTGATGTGTGGGTGTGTGAGTGTGTGTGTGTGTGTGTGGGGGGGGGGGGGGGGGGGGTTGGGGTTGGGTAGGGGGGCTGTGTATGTGTGGGGTGTGTGTGGGGTGTGAGTGTGTGTGTATGTGTTGGGTGTGTGCGTGTGTGTGTGTGTGTGTGTGTGTGTGTGTGTGTGTGTGTGTGTGTTGTGTGTGTGTGGGGGGGGGGGGGGGGGGGGGGGCGGGTGTTGGGTGTGTGTGTGTGTGTGTCGGGGAGGGTGTATAGTGCTAGATAAATAACACAGCAGGTAGGCCTGTGATGTCTGTGGAAGCTAATATCTCTATACCCTAAGGATATGGGGGCTCTGTGACCACCTGACCTCCTCATTCTTCTGACATCTCATGCACACACATGCACTCCCACCCACCCACACACACACACACACACCCTCCCCCCTCCCTACACACACACACACACACACACACACACACACACACACACACACACACACACACACACACACACACACACACACACACAGTTACACACTAATACACACCACTAAATTATTTTAATCTTCTTCAATTAAACTTCTGACCATTTCTACAACCTCTCACTTTCTTATGTGGGCTAAGCTTTTAACCTGTTGCGCTATTAATCCCCTCCCCCCAACACACACACACACACACACACACACTCACACACACACAACCCTAACACCCTTCCGGGGGACTACATTGCCTAGGGACACATGCAGCTCATTTTTCTCCTCTGTCCATCACAGTGTCTCTCTCTACCTCTATCTCTCTCTGTCTGTCTCTTTCTCTCTCTCTCTATCACTCTCTCTCACTCACTCGCTATCTCTCTCCATCTCTCTCTCTATTTCTCATTCTCTCTTTCTCTCTCTCGGCCCGGGTCCGAGCGTAGCTGGAGGGCAGAGTGGGCCCCAGTGTGTGTGTGTGTGTGTGTGTGTGTGTGTGTGAGTGTGTGTGCGAGCCTGTCTGTCTGTCTGTCACGCTCCAGTGTCCATTTAACCCTGTCACACACATACCCACACACAGAGCACGGCTTCAAAGGGGAGCCCTGGCTTGGGAAAAAGGCAGTGTAAGTATAGGCCGCTCAGGCCGCTCTACCAACAGTGCATAGTTGCGTGTGTGGGTCTGTTATTGTAGAGGGCAGCTTGTTGTGATAGACAGCAGTTTCCATCGGGGGCACTTGTCCCACCAAATACCGTCCCTTAATCTCTGTGGGGATGACATCCATGCAAGACACAGACAACATGCCAGCGGGTTAGGTAACAGTGAGCCACAGACGCGTCGATGCTCAGAGCTCAGGGGATTTCTCTTAACTCCTTTGAAAAGGTCTTCTCGCGGCGTAGCGCGGTTCATTAAAAAAGCGCCGACTCGGGCCGTTCTGAATGCTGTTATTATTATTATTATTGACTCAAGGTGCGATTCTGCAAAGGACATTCGGTCCGTGCATCTGAGCGTTGCGCGTGCAGCACTCCCGGACCTCAGTCGCGGGGGGGGGGGGGTCCGTTACTCAGGTGGTGCGCGTCAAACGTCAAACACACATGTGCTAACAGTTGCTAACGGTGTGAGGCTAACAGGGGGAGAGAGAAGGCGAAAACCGCGCTGACTGACCGCCATGTGCCGTGTGTGTGTGTCCCCCCCCTCCCCCATGCAGGCTCCCTGGGCACGGCGGGGCGCGCGTGCAACAAGACGTCGCGGGGCACCGACGGCTGCGAGGTGATGTGCTGTGGGCGGGGCTACGACACCACGCGGGAGAAGCGCGTCACCAAGTGCGAGTGCAAGTTCAAGTGGTGCTGCGCCGTGGAGTGCAAGGACTGCGAGGAGTCCGTGGACACGCACACCTGCAAGGCGCCCAAGCGGCCGAGTGGCTGGACCAGACCTGAGGGGACGCCGCCTCCATGACGATGATGATGGTGACGATGATGATGATGACGACGTACCACCTAGCCTCTCCAACTCAACACCCCCCCCCCCCCCCCCCCCAAACCTGTGAGATGTGACATCCCAGAATAGTGTGTCCAGACAAACGTCCTTGCCCTGTGCCCCACCCCCCTCCCCTCCCGCGCTGCCCCCCCCCCCCCCCCCGCTCTTGTTTCTCATTGCATGGCTAGTCTACCTGTCTCTGTGAAAGAAGCGCTCCAGGTGAATTCCCGTCAATATGAATTGCAGTGGCCATCGTCGTCTCGGTCCGAGGACCGGTGTGACCGGAGGGCCTCTCAGCGCACGCCACTGGAGCGCTGATGGTCAAGGTTTAGTAAGATAGAGTTATTATTATTAGTTCTGTGATGCGTTGTCCTGGGCCAAAATGATTTGCTGCTTCCATGATGCTTTTAAGAAAACACATTTTTTTTTTTTTTTTATATATTCTGAGCCTTCAAACATATCTACGATTTTTACGACGTTATCATATATTCACATCATTAACATTCATTTTTCTTTTTTTATGTACCACAATGAAACACTTGCTTGGATGACGGGGACTGGGGGTTTGGGGGTTCGGGGGTGGGGTGGGGGATGGCTTTGGCATGAGCACTTTGAGAACTGGATAGTGACAAAGGGTCAAAGGTCAGACTTGGATCTCTCTGTTGGGTCAAAACCGAAAGTCCAAGACGTTGAACCAGTGGAGGACAGAAGAAGGGCTGACGGGTGGATGAATGCCTCGCGTGGCCCTGTGGACGCGTGCGCCAGGACTTGTTTTGCGACGCGACGTGAGTGAAATGCGTGAGACGCTGCGTGATGATTTATTTAAAACTGCAAGTGACGCGTTCTGTTCCCCGTCCCCGGGCGGGGCTGCACTACGTGGGCTGACGGGGGGAGAGGGAAGAGCTGCCGTCGCTGCCCTGCTGCTCGGGGGACGAGGGAGCCGCGTTGTATGTACCGTGTTCATGTGCTTCTGTACGTGCACCGCGCGTGTGTACCGTATGTATTGCGTGTATGTGCCGAGTGTACCGTATGTACTGCGTGTATGTACCATGTGTATGTACTATGTTCATGTGCTTCTGTACATGTACCGCGTGTATGTACTGCGTGCATGTACTGCTTGTATGTACCATGTTCATGTGCTTCTGTACATGTACCGCATGTGTGTACACGTGTGTGTGTACCGCGTGTATGTACCGCGTGTACCGTATGTATGTGTTCACTGTAAAAGAGGCGAGCAGCCAGAAGACTGGAGGGTGCTGTCACCCTTGGGCTCACGCACCTACAGCACAAACCTTTGGACAATGTTGGGATAATTACTCTTCTCTCCAGCTTGCTTGTATAACGTTGTGTATATTGCTTTATTATTATTATTATTATTATTATAATTATTATTATTATTATTATTATTATTGTTATTATTATTGTTGTTGTTTGTTATTGTTATTATTCAACAAAAAAGATGATCATATGAAATACAATGTGCTTCAGGAAAACATGGCACTCTATGCTTTTTTTTCCATTTAAACACAGCAAGAGAAGGATAGAGAGGGAGGGATGGAGGGAGGGAGGGAGAGAGAGAGAGAGAGAGAGAGAGAGAGAGAGAGAGAGAGAGAGAGAGAGAGAGAGAGAGAGAGAGAGAGAGAGAGAGAGAGAGAGAGAGAGAGAGAGAGAGAGAGAGAGCGGGAGAAAGAGAGAAAGAGGCAGGAGAAAAGGAGAATGCACTTGGACAGACAGGGGGGACCAGATAATGCAGGCAGAGCAGAACGAATCAGTGATGGCGCAGAAAGTGAGTGAGTTCAACTATACTGTCATAATTCACCCAGTGTTGTTTACACTACCCCCTACCTCTCTCTCTCTCTCTCTCTCTCTCTCTCTCTCTCTCTCTCTCTCTCTCTCTCTCTCTCTCTCTCAAACACACACACACACACACACACACGCACACACACACCATTATTGCTATCCATTCCAGCTGCTAGAGTTTGTTATCAGGTGGCAAGGCAAGGATAACGGCAGGCATACAGCGTCTAAAGAAGCGAGAGCATCTGACAGGTATCAGATCGCTCCCTGCATTGAGCTACAGGGAGAACACGAGGATCGCTACGCTTTTACAACGCGTCGATTTCTGCGTGGATTAGGCAGGCTCGGCGGCGTAGCTGTCGAGCGGTCAAGGGGCAGGGAAGTGTCTGATTAAAAGGCCGAACCCTGAACCTCCACCCTTACCACCCACCACTCACCGTCCACCCCCCCCGCATGAGGAATTCCAGGTAGGTCCCGGGCTAATGACTTGATGGCTGTAATTGCCCCGGCCTGTTGATGGCCAGTGATTGGACGTGGCCACGGCGCCACAGAGGACCCCAGTGTGGGTTTTAATCAAAGGCTTCTTGGCCCGCTTATCAAAGAGAATACTTTGGGGCAATCTTCTCTAGAGCTCCGGCCTCCCAGACCTCGCAGTATTCGGACAATATCGGAGGAGGGGTGAGGCCACGGACACAATGACAACAGGAATTCAAAAGGATATCAGACTCACGTGTGCACACACGCACACTCACATGCACGTAGCCACGCACTTCCATACCATATATCCACACACACGCACACACACTTGAAATGCTACACTATCTACAATTGTATGTCTAAAGAGACAGCGGGAGAGAATCACACACCCAGACACACACACACACACACACACACACACACTCAAATCCTTTGTATGACATGTCCCCTGTAGTGTGGTCGAATTAAGTGCAGATCTGCAAAACATTGAGTTGGATGAGTTCAGTGTGTGTCAGTCGATGTGATAGCACATACCTTGCACTCTGACCTCTCGAAAGATCTGCTGCTAGAACACATCTACTAGCTGGAACACCACCTACTACAACTATCTGCTTGAATCCCCTAGGCCCGACAGTGTGTTGTTGGTAGATGTGTCCCCTGGTGATAACATCATCTCTGCCTAACCTCACGCTCATGGAGGAAGAAGCAGCCATGCTCAGATCTGATTGGTCACGCAGGCTCTGTGAAACAGGAACTGCAAAGCATCTGCTTTTGAGATACAACGCAACCAATGAAGATTCTCAAGTGATAGCCAAGGTGAAACATCAGATAAAGGGGAGGTCTGCGTCATCCACTGCCAGATGTCAAAGCTCTGAGTTGACGACCAGAGGATTGTTTCTAATAACGGTGCTTTGGATCACGAGTATTCATCACTGGGTAACATTTAGTACATTTAATACACATTTTACACTCGTCTCTTATCAAGGAGAATGAACCAAGCCTTGCATGCACACACACACACACACACACACACACACACACACACACACACACACACACACACACACACACAGGGGAGGGGGGAGATAAAGAGATATAGTGAAAGAGTGAGAGAGAGGGTGAAAGAAGAGAAAGAGCATGAGAGAGTCTCTTGAATGCCCAAGAAGTGATACACAGTAGGAGATCATCATTCCTTGCCCCTGGTGTGAAATCAGGAAGCCATGCCAGGCTATTCTGGTGCCACTGTGCTGTGTGCTGTGAGTAGTTTGCAGAGTCTATCTGTGGCCTGGCATCCAAGGTTGGGCTATTCCCTCGGCACGGTCTCCAAGAACAATCATCGGTCTTCCCCTGCTGACAGGTAGGGGGGTAAACCCCCAGCAGGTGGATGGTATGAAGGGCACCACACAGCGCAGAATAGCCCTGCGACCTGGAACTGAACCTGGACCAGCCAGGCCTGTGGGTGCCCCCCAAGATCAAAAACAGCCACTTAAACACGATTCAAAGCATTGTATTGCTTTATTGTTAAAAAAAAAATACTGGGGGTTCAAATGAGTTAAACACGCTGTTGTAAATCAGTGGGCTTGTGTTGAGTTTTGTGGTGACATATAAGGTTGTCTCTCTCATTCACTACATTAATGTATAATCTAGGCTTGTGTCCAATGATTCAGTAAATATTATCAAAATCAAAATTATTAGTCATATTATGAGGCTGTGCTGATCTCTCTCTCTCTCTCTGTGCGTGTGTGTGTGTGTGTTTGTCTGTGCATGTTTGAGTGTATAGAATTGACCTCCTTCTACCAAGACAAAAGGTGTGAGGAAGTCAAGAGGAGGAAGAAGAGGAGGAGGAGGAGGTAGAGGAGGAGCAGGAGGCAGAAGAGGAGGAGGAGGAGGAGGAGGAGGAGGAGGAGAGAGTCGAGGAGAGGCCCATAGGACGGATGGATGTGGGAGGTGTATAGAGTTACCGGGAGGGCCAGCGGGCATGTGCATCAGCAGCAGCAGATCTTAATCTCTCCCACGATTCATCATCATTACACCCCCAAACTGCCAGACCGCCCCCCCAGACCGCCCAGACCCTCCTGCTCCTCGTCTCTGTGGAACACTCTCCGGCGAAGGCGGGAACCCTGCCAACTCCCACCAAAGGTCCGATAACCATAACACCACCACGGGGTGGTCTGGATGTCTGGGGACACCGGGCTGTTCTGTTTTGCACACACACACACGCTCACTGAAACACAAACACACACACACACACATAGTCACACACAAACACACCTGCGGGCCTAGACAATCAGCCACTCCCCTCTCTCACCTGTCTCGGTGGGACGCTAGAGCCACACACACACACACACACAGACACATACACACGCAGCCACACACACACACCCACACACGTGTGTGTGTGTACCTGTGTTTGTATCTTTGTCTGTAAGTGTGTGGGGTACAGTAGTTTATGATGTAATAAATACATTTAATTTATACATGGATTTCAATAACAAAATAGCTTTACAATTATGTTTGAATATGTTTTTTTAATTATATTTTCTTTCTTGTTTTTTTTTTTCTTGCTTTCCTGCTTTTTTTCACACACACACACACACACACACACACACACACACACACACACACACACACACACACACACACACACACACACACACACACACACACACACACACACACACACACACACACACACACACACACACACACACACACACACACACACACACAGACGCTTTCTCTCACACTGTGTGTGTGTGTTACCCCCTAAGGGCTTGTGGCATTTTCTTGCTCCAGAGTAGGGGGAGTAGAAGCTTTAAGGTCAGAGGTCAGACAGTTTAGGGATGTGAACAGAACACCTTCACCACTCTTACTAACTGGGATTCTATCTATTAGCGCTGGTTATGTAGCTAAAGCTAAACTATTCCTTGGATTGCACATACCAGGAATTGAATTTGAGACCCGCACACCTGGGTCGGAAAAAATACATGTACAGTATAAACTCCTGGACACCTACTATGAAATATCCCTCTTTTCTCTCAGACATCATAGTTCATGAAAGCATTTAACAAATAATATTCACACTACAACTTGAAGTAGACTAGTGGTTTGGATTACAAGACTGTCTCTCTGTCTCTTTATTGCTCTCTCTCTTTCTCTCTCTGTCTCTGCAGAGGTTTCGAGAGAGAGCTATGAGCTATGATGTATTTTGTTTGTTCATCTTAAACTATTATATGTTAATCCAGTTAATAGCATTTGCAGCCTTTCATAACGCTTGCTTCTCAAAGTCAAGTGGCTTCACCTAGATCATGCCAAAACAAACTGGTCTGGTACAATGGCTTTTGTAGTATTTATAAGGATTTGAATTGTAATATGTACATGTCCAACAAATACACTACACACTACTGGTCTATACTACATGTCCAGACATAGTTTCCCCTCAAAGGTTCCAACATTAATTTTATGTGTCACATGTCCACTTTTGATTTGTAGTGTTTCACTTTTAAATAATTAAGTTTTTCTAAAACCAACATGCTTGTTAATAATACAAATCAATATCCACTTTATTACTAACTAATAATCAGCTAAATAAAACCTTTGCTACCAGTGTGAAAAAATGTAGATACATTAATAATAATGATGATTATCATTTGTCATAATAATTATAATGATAATCATAGCAATCACAATAATAACAATCTAATAATCCTAACAATGATAAGTTTCTCTCTGCGAAAACCAGCAAACCGCAGTATTCTCCAGAAACAAAAGATAAATTAGTCAGTGCTGACTCTGCATTTAAGATGGTCACGGTGCATTCTTGGCCCTACAAGGCGTGCACCTCGATGTCAGGAGGTTTATACGTGTGTGTGTGTGGCAGTGTGAGTGTGTTTATCTCCCTCCCTGTGTAGGGATTTACAGACACACCTTAGGAGGCACAAACAAAAGTGACCTGGACAAATATTCGAAATTCCACCGGCATACCATGGGATCTGGGCCTTTCAGCTTGACAACACACACACACACACACACACACACCGAAAGGGGAAGCTGTGGGAAGCCGAGGAGATGCAGGGTCAGGGTCGACAGTGCAGGCCCAACACAGACACAGATACGCCTGAGTGACACTAGCTGACCCACGATCACACTAACAATGATACCAGATGATACCAGGCTACCTGGCTGACACTGATAGATAGGCCAGTGTATACAATGCCTCAAATTAGATAGAGCTCATCAAAGCAAGAGGGGGCGGGTACCCCGATGACCATGTTCCTGTACCCCTGAAAACAGAATATGGAATCCCAAGAATGTCTGGAAGAAAGCAGTTTCCTCCGAAATCCCATTTTAAATCACACAATGAATTACATTGCAAACTGTGTTTGAGGAGATGTTGATCCACCCATTAGATGCCATGTCACATACACCAACGAAATTTCAAAGAAGGCATTTGCACATGCTGTATGTGCTTCCTTATTTTCCCCTTTTTTTCATCCCGTTAGTGTAGGCAACATCTTTCCACACACACACACACACACACACCAACACATCGTCTTACTTGTCTTCAGTAGGCCTTCATTTCAACCATCTCTATGAGAGCGGACAGGGACACAGTAGCCGCGGCAGCCCTGAGGACTATGATAAACAGTGACCGATTTAGCAGAGGTACACAGCGGACAAAACATTTACGCAAAGGTGACAGCGGAACAATATTCTTTTGGTTAAACAAGAGCAGGCTGCTGCTAAGCCAAACGAGCAGGAGACTAATCTATCCATCTCATCCGCCACAGAGTTCAGTGTTTACGGTGAGCTGCTGCATTCGCAATCCAGACTCCTCAATCATGTGTTCAGATATAATGTGAACTACTACAAAGGTTCAGAAAATGTTTGTCTGATCTATATTTGTGGGAATATAGTTTTTTTTCTTTCCTTATTATAGCTGCAATCGGCACACATTTTTGTGAGGTTTGATGTCACATATTGAAGTTTAGACATCACATTGGTCTGCAAAAATATGTATGACAGGTGTTCATATGCGACTGCATGTTTGTGTACGAGTGATATATAGATAGATTCTGTTGTTTCACAACCAAATACTAACGTCAAGTTCACAAAGTGTCAGCTTTTATTTTAAAAAAAAACATGGCAAATTTTAATGTTTTTGTTTATAATGCGTAGAATGTAACTGTGGTAGGGACTTGTGGCTTGTTGCTGGCCCCCCACTGTGCGTGTCTCAGGTCTAGTGAACATGCATCACTACTACGGGGCCTGGAGCCTGAAGTCGCTTGCTGAGAGGAGGAGGGAGACGTGAGATAGAAAACTGCATGAAAACAAAACACTCAGAAGAAATACAAATACTGTACACACACACACACATGGAGGATGAGGAGGATGCTGTGTGTGTGTGTGCAAACTGTTGAAGCAGAGGAATGGAAGAGTGAAGGGGAAGAAGGGAGAGAGAGCGGGGATGAGTACGACTAGACTATAACACTTTTCTATGTGTGTGTGTGTAGTATGTCTTTAGCCTGTATGTCCAAGCTAGTAGACATATACACTATAGTTAGTTTGGGAATGGGAATGTTTTTCACAACCAGAGTGCTGTACGATGTTTCTTCCTCACAACCAGAGTGCTGTACGATGTTTCTTCCTCACAACCAGAGTGCTATACGATGTTTCTTCCTCATGACCAGAGTGCTGTACAGTGTCTCTTCCTCACAACCAGAGTGCTATACATTCACTAGCAGCTTCATTGTTGGCCTGCGGTCCAATCCCAGTTGAAGTGTTTCAACTGGAACAGTTTAGGGAAACGTAAACACGGCTCTAATGTGTTTATCCAACGCTAAACCCCACACACACCATCGTCTGTTTACAACACGCAGAGCCAACAAGCCCACAAACACAACAAGATGGGAAAACACAATTCTGGCGGAACGTTTTCAACAAGAAGACACAAACCATATCCCCCCGCACCCACTCCCTCCAGGGGTCGCTCGGGGGTGGGCGGGGTCAGGTGGCGTTGTGGTGATTGTGTTTGTGTTTGAGCTGGTGTTTGTGCTCGCAGTGTGTCTGAGCGCGGAGAGCCGTCATCGAGGCCCAACACACGTGGACGTACAGCTGCTCGCCGATGCTTTGGAGCAGGGAAGGGATGGCGAAGGGCCGTGTATGTTTGAAAAGGGCAGGCCTTCCAGGGTAAACATGTCAATAAACAGGATTGGACTTTACAAGGGAAAGCAGACTAAAATTGTGTGCAGTGCGTTTGTCCAGAGTCAGAGACACAATTCTACCTCTTGGAGCAGATTAAACATAATATGTTAAATTGGAAGCTATCTTCCCAGAAATGTATTTTATCTTTAGCATGAACAGAGTAAACAGCCTCAACAATAAAATATCTAAATTGAATAAGCCGTGACATATTTGGTTACAATATCAAAGTAAAAAAACAGTTTCAAAAGGGTATAACGTTTCAATAATTGAAGATAAGAATTGCATGAGTACCATTTGAATAAGTCTGGAGTCTGCAGTAAATTAACAGTTACACCTTTTCTCAGCAGATGCCTCACCTGTTTGACTCTGTGGTCAAAATGTACACGGCTACAACTTTGATTTCATTCCAAACATCTGTTTTGTGCTTAATGACACATTGGCTGCATATATTTGTTAAAAGATTAACCTAATGAAGTCCAGAGAAGGTTTGCAGCCTTCAGACAAAGTGTGCATCTTTCTCGCGCTCAAGGCCTGACGGCGCTGATAGCTGAAGACCAGCTGTCTTGTGTGTCTGCACTGTCTGGACTTAGCCTGAAGTCAGTTTTATGGGAAAGTGAGTGGTTCATATTACCACTAATGGCTTCAGGGCTCCTCATAGTACTGTTGCAAGTGAATGATTGGTGGCATCTATCTGCTTCTTCTCACTGTTAAGTGTATGACCACGTATTCCCTCTTCTTCAAGTTTTACAAGACAGCCACAGGGGTGTTGGGGGTGACTGATTGGATGTGAGATTGCCTGTGTGTGTGTGTGTGCATGACAGCGTGTGTGCGTGACTGTGTGTGTAGTGTGTGTGTGTGTGTGTGTGGGGGGGGGGGGGTTGGGATGCAAATGCATATAAACATACATTGAGAGGCACTTACTTGCTCATAGGCAAACAAGCGCTGGCTGAGTGGCTTGTAAAGGAACCGACCAGCAGGGACGCTGAGATGGGTCGGTGGATGGGTGAGGGAGAAGGAGGGGGACAACCAGCTCCTTTTAGATACACACAGTCGTACAGAGACAGACTTCAGAGAGTCGTGTCTGATGGAGGTCTCGGTCTCTTTCTCCTGATCCTGTCTATCACCCCCTGTGGTGTTTGTCTCCACCACCCACATGCCTCGCCTGATTTTTCTTTAATTCTTCTTTCATTTTTTCTCAGTTATTTTTTCTAGTTTTTAGGCAGAGTGTGTTTGTGTGTGTGTGTGTGGGTTGGTGTGTGTGTGTGTCCTGTTACCATAGTGACAGAGACTGATTGGGTGTCTGAGAGGGGCAGATAGCCTACCAGCAACCCTCCACTCACTCATTGAGATAAAGATAAAGAGCAAACACACAAACATAGACTTTCTCATCCTCTCTGTCTTACACACACACACACACACACACACATCATTCTCAGTCTCTCACACACACACACCATGTCAGTCTATCTCTCTCTTTCTCTCTCTCACACACACATATCAATCTCCGGCTCTCTCTCTCTCACACACACACATCACATCACTCTCCATCTCTCTCTCTCTCGCTCACACACATGGTATCTGCGTATTTGGGAGGAGAATCAACTGAACCCTTAGTGTGAACAAATAAGTGTGGTTAAGGCCTGCCTAAGATCTAGAGAGTTGCTGATTCATCACCGCTTTTAAACAAAAAGATTACAAGGAGACTGTTGTGGTATTCAAACGGACTTATAGGATTTGTAGGTGTATACAGTGAGTCAGGGTGTGTGCGATCTGTGAGTGTATGAGAGTACAAGAGTTTGTGTGCACGCCAAAACAGTGACAAGCCATTCTTCTGCCGACAAATTTCCAGTCGGGTCTGATCTCTCATCTTCTCTTTCTCCTCCGCAATCCTTCCTCTTGTCTCTTTCACCTTGTACTTAACTGGCCCTCTCCTCCCCCCTGTGAACATCTTCTCCTTCGAGACGTTTCTCTAGGAATGACTTCCACTGTCATCTCCCCTCACGATGGACATCCAACATGTGGCCTTACCTGGTGCTTGTTGTTGTGTGTTTGGAGGGGGGGACTAACATCCGTTGACCTGTTGTTGTTGAACAGATCCAGATCACAAGTCAATTGTGAGTGTTTGCCAGTAAGCAAACCTTTGGACGAACAACATGGGGGTCTGTGTTTTGGGATGACCTCAGTGGCCCAGCCAGCCCGCCTATAAGAGCAGGGTGGGGGTTGCCATGGTGATAGGATCAAGGCATTCCAGCAGCCAGAGCGGTCATTACCCCAGCTCATAATGTCCTCCATTAGAACACCACTGTTGCCATGGAGCCGCAGCTGCAGTCGTTTAGCTTGTTTCTTGCGCCTGTGTGCTTCTCTGGGTCAGTGACATACATATGCACACACACAGTCGCACACACCCACACACTAACAAATGTATATACAATCACACACAAACACGCACATGCATATACACAATCACAACCACGTGTGCACGTACACACACACACACACGCGTTGTACAATGAAATAACATTTGAGTCACCCTTCAAAATAATCTCTCACACACTATTGTATTAATCCTATTAGAATATATAAACACATACTACATACATACATACATACTACATACATATCTCGTCACTCACATTCTGTTGGCAGCCTACACATTCACATTTAACACATTCACATGCCCCCCGAGTAGACCTATGTATTTGGCTAAACGTTTGTACATGGCAATGAGGCCATCGTACCGTATCCGACCGATCAGAACTTTGGCTGCGGCAAAGGTCTGAGCCAAAAGTACAGCGTCACCTGTCTGAGTGGTAAAATATAAGTCTACAGTGCACCCTAGTGGTGAAGCTTTACGTTGATATATCTCGCTCTAGATGAGAAGGGGGTGTCTGCAGACCCGGAGGCTGCAGATTCATGCCGAGTGGGTAACGGGTGCGACCTGTCTGCAAGACCTGTCTGCTTGACCGGCTGGACATCAAGCCCCGCCCATGTCACGACGTCACACGCCAAGCCCTGCTACGTTATCGTGGTTTGTTCAGGGACAGTCGGGATTTCAGAAACTCGGTCGAAGCAGCGCCTGGATTTGCCTGGATGTCGGATTTCATGTTGTTCTTCCCTAGTAGCTACTACATAAACGTTTACTAAACGAACGTTTAAAGTTAAATGGAAATATGTAATTACTTGAAATGATTATTGATGTGAGGACACATTATTCCACTATAGCAACAATGTAGCCTATTGTCTTTATATGACTATTGCTATTTGTATTTGTATTTTTTATTTGTATTTATATTTTTGATTAATTTAAATTTTTAATAAAAATTAAGTGAACATAAAAAAAAATATTTCGCATAGACATATTGTGTTTTTGCTATTAATAAACAGGTTTGTCATCGTTTAGCCTATGTCACTAACAGAAACCCATTAGAAGAATATTACAATCTTAAGGAGTGGAGAAGTGAGGCTTCATCATTCACCATTGTACAACAATCAGTCAAAGAAAGCATTATATAATTTACATTATCTTCCAATGATGTATTTCTACATTAGTGTAAAAGAAAGTTTTAGACTGAGAAACTTTTTTTAAAACCACTTTTTAGCTGACCTCAAACTGTTAACCTCTCTGTTTAGTTGTATTCATACTGACTATTTTATTTACTCAAATAGTTACCTTTGCCAGCCAGTTTTAGGCCTACCTCCTGATCAGCCCTCTCTAAAATATTACATTTCTATAGAGGGCATCCAGTACACCACCATCTTTTGTACTTTCATCTTTTTGTCATCTTATTTTTATTATTATACCTGACCTATTTTCTCACCCATACTGCGTCATGTCCTATGTATTGATGTGTCATTTGGTAGTCTTTGGTACTGTATGTGCATGTTTGTGTGGAGTGTATTTTGGGACTTGTCCAGGTAATCAAGGGCAGTGGTACAAAACAAGTGTAACCCCTTCCATGGAATATCATAATGATTGAATAAAGCCAGTGAAAGCAAATAATGAAAATCATTACAAAAAGAAAAGTTTCTATTATTTAGCAACAATGAACAGACTCTTTTGATCAAACTATGTAATGCAGACCAAGCCATTCCCCTGCAAAAAAAAGTACAATTATTATCTTTACATCCTGCAGTGCAGGATGATCCTGGTGGTTGTTCTGAACGGCCTCTCACATCTTCAGTGTACATCTCTCCACCACCAAGTAATTTACAGCTGCCTTACATCTTTGTGTGTGACGATACCTCGCCAGCAGACTGGAAAAAATGACAACTTGCTACCTCAGACTGATAAATTATCTGCGGCATCTTACTACAGATGGCTACAGAGAAATAACTCAGGGACTTTTTTTTCAACAATTCTTTCATTTATTAAACTAAAGAGAACATTAATCTGGAACGTTGAGCTCTTATTCAGTTGAAGATCATCAGAGGACTTCTCTGTCACTTCTGAAAGGAAAGCATAACATGTTATTCAATTTGAAATAGTTAGCATATCATTGAGCATGGTTGCAGCAGGATTGGGTATGAGCATTGCAAGCAGAAGCACAGCCAGGGCCGGCCCTAGCCTTTTGGGGGCCCTCAGCAGAATTTGATCCAAACCTTTTGGGGCCCCTGTCCCACCACTGTTGAGTCACCAGAATGTGAATTTAGTAGATGTGATTTCCTGTATTCTGGTTCATTTTAGGGATTGCCAGCTGGAGGTGGGCCAGGGGTGGAGCCAGACTTTGTGTACATCCGGGGCTTAGACCAGAGGGGGGTCTGGGGGTTTTCCCCCAGAAAAAAATTCATTTCTAAGATGCGATTTCCTGCATTCTAGTCCCTTTTAGGGTGACCTGCTTGACACTGGCAAATCCTAAATCCCTTCTAATTCATAGCCTATATTTTCAGTTGCAGGGCCTGCTCAAGACAATACTATTTAATGGAAAGAAACAATAACTATTCGGTTGTCATAACTTCAAAAGCTTAAAAAAGATCCTGGGCTTTTGAAGTGAGATTCGGGGCTTCAGCCCCGAAAGCCACCCCCTCGCTCCGCCCCTGAGATGGGCTATACCTTAATTTGTTCAGATTCATAGCCTATAACCTGACTTGCAGGGCCTGCACAGGCGAACAGATACAGCACTGGGTTTAGCTACCCCCAAACCATAAGCTATACTTGGACTAAGGCCTGGCCTATATTTTGGATTCAAAGTTAAGTCCATAATTGATTACATACATTCAGGGTTTGACACAGATATTGTGTCATAAGCAGAATTTCATGATTTAGAGGGCTTTCAGATATATCTGTATCTGTACTTTCACCATTCCTGTTCACCCTCTACACCTCAGATTTCTGCTATAACTCCCGAACATGCCACCTGCAGAAGTTCTCGGACGACTCCTCCATTGTTGGATGCATCACAGACAACGAGGAGGAGGAGTACAGGGAACTGGTGAGGAACTTTGTGGGATGGTGTGATGGGAACCACCTCCAGCTCAACACAGGGAAAACCAAGGAGCTGGTGGTGGACTTTAGACGCAGGAAGTGTCCCCCATTACCGGTTTCCATAAAGGGGGAAGAGGTGGAGATGGTGGACACCTGCAAGTTCCTTGGGGTGCACCTAAACAACAAACTGGACTGGTCTGATAATACCGAGGCCCTCTACAGGAAGGGACAGAGCAGGCTGTTCTTCCTGAGGAGGCTCAGATCCTTCAATGTGTGCACTAGGCTGCTACGGATGTTCTACCAGTCTGTGGTAGCCAGTGTCACCTTCTTCGCCGTCGTGTGCTGGGGAGGAGGCATCGGGTGTGGTGGGGCAAGTAAGCTGAACAAGCTGGTGAGGAAGGCGAGCTCCGTGGTGGGGATGAAGCTGGACTGTGTGGAGGCGGTGACAGAGAGGAGGATGAGGGGAAAGCTGCAGGCGATCCTGGACAACCCCTCTCACCCTCTCTACGCCGAGCTGAGGCAACTCAGGAGCACGTTCAGCCATAGGCTCACTCAGCCACGTGCTTCAAAGCGCTTGGGGGGCTCTTTCATCCCATCAGCTATCAGGCTCTACAATACCTCAACCACCCGCTCCCAACGTCTCGGAAGCGCCAGCACCACCAGATAATGGATTTGTATAACACACCACACACCCCAGACTGTTTTCTAGCCATTCTCATCTTATGTCTGTTCATCTCACTAATAACCACTGCCCATCTGTCATCTTTCATTGTGTGCACCAGGCTTCCACGGATGGTCTACCAGTCTGCGGTGGCCAGTGTCACCTCTTCACTGCCGTGTGCTGGGGAGGAAGCTTTGGGAGCGGTGGTGCCAGGAAGCTGTACAAGCCGGGGAGGAAGGCGAGCCCTGCAGTGGGGATGAAGCTGGACGGTGCGGAGGCGGCGACAGTGAGGAAGACGAGGGGAATGCTGCTGGCGACCCGGACCTACCCTCTCAGCCGCACTGTGCTGAACTGAAGCAACTGAAGCAACTCAGGAACACGTTCAGCCACATGCTCACTCAGCCAAGTGCCTCAAAGTGCTTGGGTGCTCCTTCATCCCACCAACCATCAGGCTCAGGAAGCTCCAACACCACCAGACAAATGGAATGGACTGAACTTTCATTCACATACACCACACCACACACCTTGGACTGTGACCCAGCCGTTGTTATTCCAGGACCATTCATATATTGTACCGGGAATACCTGTATAAATTTGCACATCTTGCACCTTGCACTTTCCGCATACTTGCACTATTTTATCTACTTGCACTATTTGATCTATCTTGCATTTTGCACCACAAACTGCTATCTAGGACACTAGTATGCATACGGGTCCTCTCGTCACCGACCTGACTTAAGAGCGCGTATTTAATCTAATCTATTGTTTTTTTTTTCTTTATTGTGTATAGAATTTAGCCAGGCTCTTTACTGCTCATCTATCCCCTGCACTGCTGGTCTCTGCGAATTTCTCCTACGGGGGATTAATAAAGAAATATCTTATCTTATCTTATCTTATCACATCACATATCTTGGGCTATCAACCTGAGGGGCCCCATTCAGACATCAACCCATAACCCATTTTGTATGAATAAGGAGCCCTATTAAGACATAACACATTCTATATTTGATCTGGGGCCCCATTAAGAGAGTAATCCACCCTTGTATTTATATAGTAGTTATTTACCCCAAACTAGTGTCTTTTTAACCTTAGAGGGTACTGAAATCACACTTTTATTCTTAACTCTCATATTTGAAGTGACACGCTTAAGTGTGGTTTACTTCTTAAAACAGTCAAAATTGAATGCTAAAAATTAAGAATAATAACAACAAGGGTTCAACAATGACAATTATTCCTGAAAAAAACAAAAACAAAAAAAAAAACATTTTTTTTTGGGGGGGCCCCCTGGTGGCCAAGGGGCCCCAAGCGGCCGCTTAGTTCGCTTATGCCTCGGGCCGGCCCTGAGCACAGCACAGGTATCCTTGAGCATAGCTGCAGCAGGTTTGGCATCAGGCTCTGTCTTGGTTATTTGTTCCCTGAATGATCTGCTTTTTCAGTTATTTTACATCATTCATGTTAATTCATTCAACATTTCTTATTTTGCTATCTCATAAGACGTTTGTCATGTATGTTTGTCACGTTTGTCATTCTCGATATAACGTTACGCGCACACACACACACACACACACATAGTAGGATTTTAGTGTAGGATTTTATCACACATGCTGAATGCTGACCATTAAACTGCCAAAATGCCCAACGTTACAACAATATAACTTTTTCTATTAACTTTGCTATCTCATCAGACTGTCACATTCGTCACTTTCGATATAATGTTACGCACACACACGCGGACGCGGACACACACACACACACACACAGAGCTAAATTAAAATTACAACAACGCTAATGCTAACGCTACCATAGTGTAGAATGTTATCACACATGCTGAATGCTGGCCATTAAACTGCCAAAATACACAAACGTTATACAATAATATATATACACCAACAAAAGCGCCGTGAAATGTGAATAAAGTTTTTCATTTATTGTAGCAACGTAATTTCACTCACCGACATCACTTTCCAACTCCTATTCTGATATTTTGTCGAAAGGGGAGGTGGCAAGGGGTGGACCTAACTTTCACGGTGATTCCGTATGGGCGGGGCTTGACCGGCTGGACGTCAAGCCCCGCCCCCCCCCCCGAAGGTACCGCAAGGCCGCAGCCGTTAGTACTGCCCGCGCCCCCGCAGTTCATGCCCGCAGTTCTATGACCGCAGTTCTAATGGTGCGTTTTATTATTCTCTGCGAACCGTCTCGGACCTCGGTGGTGACATCACTTCTACACTTCAAGCGTTTTATTATTGTTCCGAGCAAAGTTCGTTGGAGAAAAACATGGACGCCACCCGGAAAGCTATTGTCGCGGTAGTCGCATGTCGCATGAGCTTCACCTACACAACCTTGAGGAAGAATTCCAGGAACAGTACACTAGACGCAGAATGTATGTTCATATTTCAGTATATTTAGTGAAGTGAAAGCGTTGGAGTCGCTTGATAGTAGACCATTTTGGCATGCTAGCTAGATAGCATTACTATCTGTCTCCATAGAAACGGACGCCACATAACAGGTGACACTGGGCGCAGCCATCGTGAATTGTCTCGGAACCCTGTGAGTCTCCTGTGAGTTGAACTCACAGGAGACTCACAGACTCACGCCGTTCACATTTGACTAATTAGGCACTCTCTTTTTAATGTGCACATTACAATACAGAAAGGGCGAACCTTGCCCCAACTGGACAGATGTGCTGTCTTCATTTTCACTGTCCCTTCTGCAGCCCAACAAAGTTGAGTAAGTGCAGAGCACATTTGGACAACCATTTCAACCGGGCTGTTTGCCATGAAGGTAAAGTTTGCAAACATTTGTAGTGACATGAACATGTTTGTCATGACATGCTGCAACTTCATACTTTATTCATATTTTGTGTTTATTAGTGACATTTTGTAATAACATAGTGATGATATAATAATACTTAATTATTTGCTCTTATGTTTAAGGATATACCATTCATAGATGTGGACTGGGTTGTCGGCTTCAGCTCCACTCTCATTGTCTCTATTGTGGTGTTACACTTATACACAAACCAGATTTTATCAAACATCTGGATTTGTGCAAGAAGCACAGTGCCAACCTTCCATTTCTGGCAACCACACCCCCGGCAGTGGCACCAACAACCTCTACCATCCTGCCACTAATAACCACAACAATACCATCCTTCACTGCACCAGCCACAAGTGGACAGATGAAAAGGGTTCATATGAAGCCAGTGCTCCAAAAAAAAAGCCCCATATGCCAGGTCACGATGAACAGATGAGCCTTAGCTTTTTCCTATCCAGTACTTCAGATTAATCTTGTTTCTATTGTTTGAAAGGCATGGCAAGAGGTTTGCTTTCTGGACTGATGAGGCCAGAAGCTTGCTCCAAGGAACCCTTCAGCCAGTGGTCAGAGTGCCAAGACAGAGGGCCAGTACTGAGGAAGTCCCAGTCCACATGCAGGCTGTCAATGACCGCACTGCAGAGGAAAAGCGACTTGTGGACTTCATTGTACAGTCACAGGGAGCTGAGCAGCATTTGGTGGTACTTTGAGAATGTTCACATTTTCCCATTACTCACTTACTCACAGAAAATAATCACCCAGAGCATTTGTGAGGAATATCATCAAGACATATCATTTAACTATGCAGCTTATTTATTGTATTTTTTATCATAAATGTATGTATGTATTTAGGGCTGTCGCGATAACCGCAAAAATGCATAACCGCGGTGCTAAGAGGCGCACCGCGGTGTATGTTGAGCCACCGCCACCACCGCACGTGACCAACATGAAGGAAGAGAGCGGGAGAGATGGCAGCTACACTTGTGTCAAAGCCTAATGTTACGTCTCCCCTTTGGGAGACGTGGCGTGAAAACAAAGGTAGATTTCCTCTCCTCTCCAAAGTCGCCCGCAAATACATGTGCATCTGCGCAACAAGCGCACCATCGGAGAGTTTTCAGTGCCGCTGGAAATATTGTAACTCCAGTCCGATCATCTCTAAAACCTCAAAAGGTCTATATGCTGGTTTTTCTCACGCGCAACAAGGACATTGCCCAGGTATAAATCGTACAGCTTAAAGCCTGTGTTTAAAAGACGGGCGCTTGTTTTTTCATTTCAGCTGTGATGTTTAAGATGCTGTTGCACTGGAAGATTTAGCGTTAAAAGTCTGATTGTTCTGAACAACAGTTCAATAAACTAAGAAGTGTTATAATATAACATTGTCATGTCTTTTTATAATTATATAATAATACGCTTTATTTGTATGTATCTATTACTATTACTATACTGTGAGTTTAGACATTTATAATTTATTAGCCCAATTAACAAAAACATTACTAGCTTCTTAGCGTTTTATTTAAGGGGGGCGGCGGTATCACCGCACACCGCGGTGTTGAGCCGCTCTCACTCACCGCAGGAGAAATTCCTTAACCGCGACAGCCCTATATGTATTTAATGTAACAGACATTTACTGCCTGTTATTCAGTGATTAACAACTGTCGTACAATAGACTCAAAGATCCAATTCCCACAAAATAATTGTTCCTGTCCCTTGGTTTGCCAATAGGGTGTGCTCAACGGGAAGCCTTCTAAGTGGTTTCATCAGAAGTCCTCATTCCAGGTGCCTGTCTACATTGACAGTGAGGAACAGGACATCCTTTTAGCCTTTCTGAAGGCAGTGCTGCATAGAACACCAACACAACTGGGCTTCACGGATGAAGTGCAGTTCATGTCCTCTCTTTCCAGAGGTAGGTCTAACCATGTAATGTATTTGTTCATGTTCCTGCACTTTCAAAGCCTATCGAAACAGCATGGCTCCAATGGTGCTACTTGTGTATGGACCAGTGTATAATGGTTTGCTGTGCTGTAGTTTTGAAGTAACCTTTCTCTTTTGGAAGGCCATCATATATGGCCTGTCTGTGCTGCAGAATTTGTCCTTGCAGGAGGCTGAACAGGTCTTCCTCTCTGGTGCGGTTTATCATCAGAGGTAAGACAATTTTTTTTTAAACACAAATCTTTATCAATTGGTATGTAGTGCTGTTACCTACTTCACCATCTGGGGGTTGAATATTGGAGGGTCAGGAAAAGTCAATAATGTCAAAAATGTCAATAACATGTTATTTCTACTCTGTTTTCTTGCATCTCTCTCTCTTTCTCTCTCTCAGGAGTCATGGACCTGTGTGTGTCCTCCCAGCAGCCAGCCTTCTCTCAGCCGTTCACTAAAAAGATGACCAGCCAGTCCCCTAGGCCCTGTTGAAATTGATTATTTTTTGTTAAATAAGAAGGATGTTTGAAAAAAAAGGCGTGTCCTATGTTTCTGAACAAAATGTAAGGTAAAATGTTTCTGGTATGTTTTAGGCAGCTTTATTTATTTATATAGTGCCTTTCATACACAAGGCAACTCGATGTGCTTTACATGATTAAAAGTTCAACATTTAAAAGCATTTAAAAACAGAACAAAGAGCATTCAAACTAAACATAAGAGCATTTAAAACATGAAAATTCATAAATAGAGGTTAATTTAAAACAAACAGTGCAGTTTAATGCAACAGCATAAAGTCAGGAAAGGATTTAAATAATTCACAGTGCTTATAGAATCATAGCAAGTTCCATTCAGTGATTTATAGACCAGTAGCAGAAGTTTACAGTATATTCTATAGCTGACTGGGAGCCAGTGTAAAGTCTTCAGAACTGGAGTAATGTGCTCTGATCTTTGTCAGTAAGAACCCGAGCTACAGCATTCTGAATGAGCTGCAGCTTTTTAATGCTCTTTTGGGGCAGTCCTGTCAGACCATTACAATAGTCAAGTCTACTGGAGATAAAAGCATGGATCAGCTTCTCCTGATCTGTTTGGGGCATGAGACCTCTAACTCTGGATATGTTCTTCAGTTGGTAGAAGGCTGTTTTGGTGATTGATTTGATATGACTGCTGAAACTCAGATCCAAGTGTATCAGCACACCAAGGTTTAGGACTTTCGGTAGGCCTATTTGGCCTTAAAAGGCAGTGACTCTAGGTATTTAATAACAGCAATCCTCTTTTCTGTACTGCCAAAAACAATTACCTCAGTTTTGTTGTGGTTTAATTGAAGACATTTTTGGTTCATCATGGGCGTAGGTTTGGTTTGAAATGTGCTGGGGACAGAGACACATTCGGAAGTGCATTTTCAGAAGTGCTGGGTACAATGACGCGCATTCATTTTTTCCCCCCTTTCGCGCAGGTCATGTTAATTAATAAAAATGTATACACTAATGTGATGATGACACACACAGACACACGCGCGCACACACACACACACAGACGCGATGTCTTGACTATGCTCACGCACAGAGCTCTAATACTTTTAATTGGATAATGTGATTCAGATAGGTGCAGTTCATGGCCGTGTCTACTTGCTGAATGTAACCGCTGTGAAACAATCGGGAAATAACGTTTCATTTATCTGATTAACGGCTTTATCGAGACCGGCGCTCGCTCTCTGTTATTGTTACTCTATGTCTCTCTACCAAAGTGCTAGCTCTCTCTCCGTCTCTCTCTCGTCATCGGACACAAATCAAATTAAATGTTGTTTCTATTTTGTGTAAATTAGGTTAATGTTTTTGTGTTTTCTTGTATTATCAGTTCAACTTGTACTTGCATGAGGAAATCGTGGATATTGTAACGTGTTGGGGGAGTGTTTCCCAGAATGCATTGCGACATTCTGTATCATTACATGTTATTGCTATTAGATAGGGTTTGGAGGCGAATGTTCAGGACATGTTGGGTTGCATTTCACTGTTCCATTACGTTCACTTTGTTGACTGTTGTTTTTGGGATGAGTCAGGGAGCACCATTACTCAACGCACTATGGCATCTTGCCATACCACTACCACTCTGTTTGTGACGGCGTGAGTAGTCCGCTTGTGACACTATCATACTAAAGTGTCGTGTAAGAGTCGAGTTCATCTCTCTGTCGAGCTTGACGTATGCATTTACTGACGTAGTGGTGAACGTATGCATTTACTGACGTAGTGGTGAATGACAACGATGCGAGTTCCACACGGGGGATTCTTTCATGAAAAGTGGTGGGTACAAAATGATTCATGACGAAAACTGGTAGGTACGCGTCCCCACCGTATTCTACGCGCCTGTGGTTCATCCAGTTATATATTTGTTTTAGACAGTGATACAACACCTCTATTGAACTGTAGTAATATCATGAATCACAATTGTTTTGGCATTTGGGTGGAATAAACCTTAATTATAGTTAGACATAAAATACAGTTAATATTATGTAACCCACATGGTTTCTCAACCCATTAATGTAATTTAAATGTAGTACCCTTGCCCCACCACAAGGTGGCGCGTTCAGCACTGAACAATGTAAACCTTGAAAGTGATCTCACTCACTCCGAACGTGATCACTAGAAATTCGAATTTCTAATCGTATAAGACATCGTTCGGACTTTTTAAGTGCATGTAAACACCTTAATCCGACCTACTTCGGACATCTCAAAATCGGATAACAACACCTGGATAATTCGTTCATAGTCGGACTTTTAACGGCATGTATACTCGGCAATCGGATCTGAATCGGATTTTGCATTTTGCGCATGCGCAGTGCCATTCTGCACATGCGCAGCGCCACATAGCGTCCAGAGTCAGCCCATGCTCCGGCTGTTAGTGATGGCGAGACGAAGCTTCATGAACCGTTGAAGCCTTTTGGCCAGATGTGTTGAAAAGTGGTTCATTTCTCGAGGCTTTGAGTGCACGCTAGTGACACCTACAGGGCAATAAAAATACAATATGCTGAAAACCTGCTCCAAAACAATAGCATCAGAATGTGTTATGTGGTCTGCGAATGCTTTTATGTTAATGTAAATTGGCGGAAAAAGACAACTTCGTCTTTCTGTGATATTTCTAACACAAAGTCAAAAATTAAACGATGCATTAGGTCAGAATTGAACGCGGGTCGCCGGATTACTTGCACATCACCCTACCCATTACACCACTGTATCTTACGAGCAAAAATTTAACAACACTTATTTATGTCATTGGATATTGTATTATTGGGAGAAATCAAATCAAAGTGCTCCCAAACAGGTGAAAACTTTCTCTTGTTCCTAGCTGGCTCCATCGCAAATAAATTCTTTAAGTACACAAACCACCGCAAAAACCACTGCTCAACTCCGACTAACAAAAACCCACAAGTTCGTATCCAGATACGGGACATCTTTATGGAGTCGAAACGTCCGGCAAAATTGAACCACATTTCGAAGCGGCAGAGCCAAACGAGGCTTCGAACGTCACGCGTGACGTCATCTCACCCATACAACACAAGCCTCGATACGGGGCTTTGCTGAAAAGGGCTTGACGTACTCGATACGCGCTTCAAAGCCTCGGTATCATCCGTAACATCACTACTGGCTGTTAATCCAATTCTCTGAACGGCATGTATACTCGGACAAGTGATCCGGTCTTACGCATGTCATTATCTGATCCGATCAGAAATTCGAATTTCTTGCTGCATGTAAACGTACTGACTCTGAGCCGAACTACTGACCAGAGCCCACAAATAAATGTGCTGACAAGCCTGGGTAGGAAATGCGACATAAAATACATAAATTAATCATTAATCACCGTGAAATATCCTGATAAACCTTTTGTTATTAGGAGAGAGTTGTGAACTGTTGAGACAGAGGAGCCGGTTCGCCGGACAACCCTCTTGAGAACTCCAGTAAGCTACGCTACAGGCTAATAGGCTGAGCCTCGAGGTTAGCTTGAGATATTAGCTTGTGATGGTTAGCTTGTTATGTGAAAAAGCTTTGCATTGAATTACTTTAATAAAACCAGTCGGAGTCATTGATATGTTCGCTAATGTTTTAAACCACCGTGGTACTCTCCGTATCATTGTGAACCATAAAAACCAACTACAAAAAGATCGCTAGCTGGTTTAGCGTCGAGCTAATGCTACTCGCGATTAGCGCTGCTATGCTAATTCAGGTATTACCTGTGATGAGTGCTAACAGAGTAGCCGGACATGCTATTACGCAGTACGTTTACATGCAGCAAGAAATTCGAATTTCTGATCGGATCAGATAATGACATGCGTAAGACCGGATCACTTGTCCGAGTATACATGCCGTTCAGAGAATCTGATTAACAGCCGGAGCATGGGCTGACTCTGGACGCTATGTGGCGCTGCGCATGTGCAGAATGGCACTGCGCGTGCGCAGAATGCAAAATCCAATTCAGATCCGATTGCTGAGTATACATGCCGTTAAAAGTCCGACTATGATTGAATTATCCAGATGTAGTTATCCGATTTTAGATGTCCGAAATAGGTCAGAAGTAGGTCGGATTAAGGTGTTTACATGCACTTAAAAAGTCCGAACGATGTCTTATACGATTAGAAATTCAAATTTCTTGCTGCATGTAAACGTACTGACTGTAGCTTGAGGGAGATATAGCTTGCATATGATGCATATTTGTGTTTATATGCTAAGCTGTGATATTTATTTTGTTTGATATCTGGGTGCATAATGTGTTTACTGTGCTAAAGATGGTTAAAATATTTGTGTTGGTTAAAAAGAGTGATTTAATACTGTTCATTTACGGTTAAAAGACTTAAAAGAAATATATTCTACAGTTAAAAAGATAAATATTGATTCATAGAGCTGTTTAAAAGTATAAATAATGTTTAGAAATATAAATAGTGCATTTATATTAATGCATATAAGTTCATGATAGGAAATTGTCATGGTAAAAATGATTATGATGTACTGCAAATGTACACAAGCTCATTTAAAATTGTTGAATGATATATTCTGCATTTGAGCTATATGGAAGATATAGAGTGAAAATTGAAAGAAGGAAGTTGTTATATGAATGAATAGAGAGTAATGGTTTGATGTCTGCACTCTCTGTGTAGATTGGTTTTTTTATTCACTTCACCGGATTCAAGATTCAAGATTCAAGATTCAAGATTCAAGATTCAAGAGACTTTATTCATCCCGAGGGAAATTATTTTGCAACAGATCAAAACAAAGGGGGAAAAGAAATGTACACAAATAAAATAAAATATACCTAAAATAAAATATACCCTAATATAAAAAATATACCTAATATAAAAAATATACCTAATATAACCAATTAACAACAATATAACAATAAACTAGAGTAACTTATAAACCAACTAACTAAATAAATAAAAACCAACTAGCCTAACATTTCGTTATATTAGCTTATACTTAGTTACTCAACTTAAGTGTAAGCTAATATACCCGTACAAACTATAATAGAAACTAATAAATATATAAATATATCACAGTGAATGTTAAATGGAATAAGATGAGGTAGTTCGTCGTACCGCTACAGTAACTACGTAGGTATATATAATATACAGCAATACGTATAGTTCCCATGGCAGTACTAAATAAAGTGACTAAGAATGAATAAAGTGAATAGTGAATAAAGTGAATTCTGCAGTGATGGTGCATTTAGAAGATGTGAGGTCCTCTAACGACCTGAAGTAGATGAGTTATAGAGTCTGATGGCCACAGGAAGAAAGGACTTTCTGTGGCGTTCTGTGGTACACCGGGGTGGAATGAGTCTATTGCTGAAGGCACTGCGGTATGAGGTCAGCACCTGGTGGAGAGGGTGAGCGTTGTTGTCTAGGATACTACGCAACTTGCGCAGCATCCTCCTCTCAGACACCTCCAACAAAGAGTCCAGTTGGACCCCCAGGACGGAGCCAGCCTTCCTGACGATCCTGCTGATCTTGTTGGCATCTGCTGACCTCAACCTGCTTCCCCAGCACGCGACCCCGAAGAAGATGGTACTGGCTACCACCGACTGGTAGAACATCTTAAGCATAGTATTACAGACGTTGAAGGACCGGAGCCTCCTCAGGAAATAAAGTCGGCTCTGGCCTTTCTTATACACAGCCTCAGTGTTCTTGGCCCAGTCCAGTTTATTGTCCAGGTGAACACCCAGGTATTTGTAATCCTGGACAACGTCGACAGTCACCCCCTTGATGGAGATGGGTGTGGGGGTAGATTTCAACCTCCGGAAATCCACCACCAACTCCTTCATCTTGTTGGTGTTGAGCTGCAGATGGTTTAGCTCACACCACTCAACGAAGGAATCCACGACGCTCCTGTACTCCACATCGTTACCGTCACTAACACATCCAACCACTGCAGAATCGTCTGAAAACTTCTGCAGATGGCAGGAGTCCGAGTGGAACTGGAAGTCTGAGGTGTACAGGGTGAACAGGAATGGTGACAGAACGGTCCCCTGTGGAGCCCCTGTGCTGCTGACCACAGTGTCAGACACACAGTCCTGCAGTCTGACAAACTGTGGTCGACCCGTTAAGTAGTCCGTAATCCAGGAAACCAGGGAGGAGTCCACCAGCATCGCCGTCAGCTTACTCTCCAACAGGGCATGCCTGATAGTGTTGAAAGCACTGGAGAAGTCAAAAAACATGATTCTCACAGTGCTTCCGGGCCTGTCCAAGTGGGCGTAGGCACGGTGAAGCAGGAAGATGATGGCATCCTCCACTCCCAGCCTCGGCTGGTAGGCAAACTGCAGAGGGTCCAGCGATGCACTGACCAGGGGCCGAAGAAGTGACAGGACCAGCCTCTCCAGGGACTTCATCAGGTGGATTAGGGATTGATTCGATATTCCGAACCCGTGGTGGTTCGGTGGCGAGCCAGGGACAACCAACGACTCGGACGGAACGGTGCACGGTGTGGCCAGCCGTGGGATCCCCTCTAGAAGACTTCAGATACATTTCCATTCACTCACAGATAAGAACACAAATCTACCCGGGTAGTTCACAGATACATACACAAAACAGAACTGAAACTGAACTTCCATTAAAGAAAAAGGGACACTTTTATTTGAATTTTTATTTTATTTTTTTCCTTTTTGAAGAGCTCTATTTATTGTTTTCTGTTTGTTATTTTCTCTATACTGCAAAAATTTACCTGCTTGGTGTGACAATAAATGGTCAACTGAAACTTCACGTTCTCGTAAATGAGTGATGATGCCAGCTTTTCCGAACCTAGGGAATGAAGGGTTATAGTGTTCTAATTAGACTAGAAACGCTACAATTATATTAAGTAGTATATGGCTGGAATAAACCTCTAATATTATAAAACCAAATGCAGTCCTGAAACTACAGCCCCCGGTATTGCAGGCACATACTCCTAGAGAGAGAGAGAGAGAGAGAGAGAGAGAAAGGGAATTATTTATTATAAAATAAATGAAAACAAATCGAGAGAACATGTGGCACACCAATGTGACGATGAGAACGTTGTGTATGTCTGGGTGTGTGTGTGAGAGAGTTATTTATTATAAAATATGGTGAACTTAAAGCAAAAGTTAAGGTTAGGTTCTCCGAACATGTACACCGAAAAATGACTGAAGTACTAGCCTAGAAAAATGATTGGTGGTCAGTCATTTGTTATGAATCTTAACCTCGCGGACACGCACGTGCATGTATGCGCAGGCGCAGGCTGTTGGTATCTGCTGCGCTCGACAGTTCGAATTGCCAGTCCACCTAGTCTGTCCTCTGCCAGGATACAAAAGTGGAAGCTAAGTAAATATTATTTTTTGCTGAGGCAAGTGGTGAAAAACAAGGCAGGGTTGATCAGATACATAATGGAGTGTGTCAGATCGTTCTCTCAGACATAACCACTAATGTGAAAATACCTGGGGCCTCATTACAGAAAGAATCCTAACTGCTCATCCTAACTTAAGTTAGGAAACCAAAGATCGAAAAAATCCTAACTTCCTATTACAGAAGCAGTGCCTAACCTAATGTCCGTTTCCTGTCTTATCTGTGGCTTCCTATCTTATCTTTATTTAGGAAATCCTAAATGTTCTATCAATCTGATTTTTCGACGGCTATCAACAGTTTGTCTTTTTCTGCACTTAGAATGTGCACGAGACTGATAGAACGCATAACTGTAACAACAAATGAGCCTAAACTTTAAAGCTATAAATGAAGCAGCAAGTGACACGAGTGTCTCCATTTCCTGAAAAAATCTGCCTCTTTGCCATTGGATGTTTCTCCATGTCGTAAAAGTTAGGGGCGAGACTTCTTTTATAGGGGAGTGTTACATAAATTACGATCGATCTCAGCCGCCGTATTTATCAACACCAAGCTCCTTCGTACGCTGGGATTGGTGTGATACGATACGTTTCGTAAATCTCACGTGGGTCCTATCGTAAGATGAATCATGCGTTCAGATTTGCGCTCATTTCTACGTTTGTTTGATAAATGAGGGCCAGTGTGTCTAAATTTTGGGGGCAGTGTAGCAGGCTACAGACATCAGCTAGCTAGTGCTACGATGTAACGATGATAATCTAAAATGTAGCAGCGTAGCAGCTACCTACTGGTGCCAGTGATATGGATAACTGGCTTGGAGGAGTGGCTACATAGTGGCCCTGAGATCGATCGTAATTTACGTAACACGCCCCTATAAAAGAAGTCTCGCCCCTAACTTTTACGACATGGAGAAACATCCAACGGCAAAGAGGCGGATTTTTTCAGGAAATGGAGACACTCGTGTCACTTGATGATGCGCCCCCCCCCCCAAGGACACTCACCCCTGCCCACCCAGCACCCCCACCCCTCACCCCCCTGGACATACTTCATATTATTCATAGTAATGTTATTTATTGTATTATTTATTCTCAACTGCCCCCCATATCCATAAAATCATTAATCTGTTGTACCCGTTCCGTTGTATTGCACTAGCGCACTATTGCACCATCTGTACACTTCTTTTATCATAGCCTATTACTCGCACTACCTGTACATTGTTTAATTTTTTTTTAATTTTTATACTGTTTACAGCCTGTTTCTGCTAGTGTTAGTAACTGTTTACTACCTTAACGATCACTACCTCCACCTGCACTGCTTACTGTCACTTTAATAACTACTGTTAATTACCGTCACTTTAATAACTACTGCCACGTTTCATGTTTTTCAATTTTGCACTCTGCACCTTATTCCGCATTTCTGCATTTCAACTTGCACCTTTATCGCTCATTTGCACTTCTGGTTAGAACGCCAACTGCATTTCATTGTCCCTGTACTTGTACTCTGCACAATGACAATAACGTTGAATCTAATCTAATCTAATTAAGGGCAAGCAAAAAAACGCTTTATGGAAACAAATCACTGTTGCAGTCAACAGTGTGTCCCATGTTCAGTGAAGAGGTAAATAATTAATTGAATACTTAATTAAATGTAAAATTGATGTTAAATTGATCCAGCTTAAAACATTTCACATTTGACCTATAGGCTATTGTTTGCATTGCGTTAGTTATTTTATTCCGAATAAGGTGAAGAAAAAGTTGTCCGACTCTTGCGGATGTCTCGCCACTGTTCGCATTCAAAAAACTTGCGTACACGAGCTCAGACCTGACCTGAATTTCAAATTGATAAATGGCAAGCTCAATGTGGAAATGAGCGTACGTCCATTTTACGCCCGTTTTCTGTAGTACGCTCGTTTGATAAATGAGGGCCAGTAACCCTAGAATAGGGCCACCAGAAGCTACATGTTACTTGTGTCGAACCAGACAAAATACAGTCTATGTAGGAGGCCTATGTAGACAGCAAAAGAAAAGCCAATGCTGACAACTCCCTAACGTGAAATCATTTGTGTATCATAGGCATTGCAACCAGCATGGAGGTGGGACTGGATGAGCTGTGTGAGCAGAAAAGTGGAGAGGTGTATCAGTCGACATCGTCTGACCCTGAATCGAGGAGGGTCATATTAACGCTGATGGATTCAGAGTGTGACATCATGAATCTGCCACCAGCAATAGTCATCCCATCACCTGGTAAGTCGAATTCCACGTTGATGGTCATTTAAAATAAATAGGCTAATTTTTACAATGATGCTGTCTCAACTGTAGGCTACTCCATATGAACAGTTGAGGTATATAATGTCCTGTTTAGTCTATGCCAATGGTTCTCAATCTGTGGTACGCGTACCACTGGTGGTACGCGAGCGCCTTCTAGTGGTACGCGGAGTATAGATTTTTTAAATAAAGTTGAAGCAATCGTTAAAGGTCCCATATTATGCAAAATGCACTTTAGAGCGGTTTTCTCTCAATAATATGCATCCCCGGCCTGTCTACAATCCCTCCTGATATGAAAAAAGTTCATCCTCTCCTTTTTTTGCCTTCTCAGTCTTTAGAAAATGTGCGCTAAAACAGGCTGGTTGAAAAATGGTCTGCTACTGACGTCAGCAACAGACTCCGGTTGGCACAATGGCGAAGGTACGAGCTGGAAGTGGTTGCTCTGTTGTTGGCTGCACAAATGAGCACACAACTCTTTATAAACCTCCCTCTTCGGAGGTTCTGAGGACTCAATGGGTGAATTTCATTTTTGATGGTGATGTCCCTACAGCAGTTCCCAAAGTGCTGTATGTGTGTGCTAACCATTTCACGTCGGACTGCTTCATCAACGAGGGACAGTATAAAACTGGATTTGCTAAATCCCTGCGGATTAAAAATGGATCGGTACCAACTGTCCGCGATCCAACTACGAACATGGAAGCTGTAAGTTTGAACATTTTATTCTGATTTACTGTACTGTTGGGCCACGACATAGTCTCCTTATACTAAAGTTACGTTAAAACTAGGGCCGGGACTTTAACGCGTTCATTAAGATGAATGAATGACACAAAAATAACGCATTTTATTCGCCCTTATTTTTGCACCGCGGAACGTTTATCACTGGGTGAGTTTCAGGTTTACCGATTATACTCGAGCAGTGATCACTGCCTGAGGTGTTTTGAACGCAGCCCGAACCGACTGGTGCCTCTGCACGGCGACCAAGCTTTGATAAACACGCACCGGTTCACAGTATCGTCCCGCATTTTAGCGGTCGTGGCCGTGGAGCTGAGAACAGCAGAGTTTCCTCTGCTGCAGCAGAATAGCGGACATGTCGTAGCTACAGACATGTCACTGTCTCGGGTGCATTTTGTTATTATAGGACTTCAACCTCAGAATTCTCTGTCATCAGACTGTCCTGGCCTGTCCTGTGCATACAAAATGATGCAGAACAATTGACCTCACGATTGGTTGTCTCCAGTTTCGAAAGTGATGATTCAGTGCTGTTAATGTTTTAACACCTGTTAACAACCTCACTAGATTGAATGGTAGGCCTATTTGATATGCCTGATATCCCGATTTGTAGGGTAGGCCTATGTTTTGATGCAGTTCGGTTGTTAGTATTGTCATGTTGCAAGTGTTTAGTTGCTTCAGTCAAGTAAAGTTATGTGAATAATAAATCATTTTCTTAGTATTAATGCCCTCTGTGTAAACTCTATGTAGTTATAGGCCTACGCTACTATACTTTTAATTCCGTAGGTACTTCGAGGACCAAATCATTTCTTAGGTGGTACTCATGGAAAAAAAAGTTTGAGAACCACTGATCTAAGCAGTAGATCCACATAGAATGCAAAAAGTCCCTTTCTCCAAAATGACAGAAAATGTAAAACAGAGAAATGTATTTAGAAAGTAACCCTATTTTATTTTGTGATTTTTGTCTTACAGATCAGGACATAGATAATGAGAGCTTTTTCCTTTTAGACGAGGGGACCATTCAGGCCCTTATTCCAAAAATCGGCCTAAGGCTTAGATTCATGAAGGTCTACAAGGAATTTGTGAGTCAGATAAAAGCACATTTTAATTAGTCGAACAGTTCACACATATATAAAATAAATTATTGCACATTTTTTAACATACATAGACCCATTTTCACACATTCACTGCAAAGACACTACATAGGCAGTATGCCATTCATTTGTTTCCAGTGTAAAGAGCAGATTGCTGGAGATGCAAAGCAACTGCTCATACATTTACGAGCAGTTCATCATATTAATAAGTCAGCAACATATTTCCGATGCTGTGAGCAAGGATGTGGGAGAACATTCTCCTTCATCAGGTCTTTTAGAAGACATTTACTGGAGCATGGGAATGAGCAGGAGGTCAGTGCCCCCCCTAACATCCATGGAGGCCCAGTTCATAGTCATGAGTTCCAGCAGGCTGAAGAGGTGTCACCACAGGAGGTCATCCCCTACTGGGATGATCTTAATGAAGAGGGCATCAGTGAGAGAGTAGCTCTCTACTTGGCCAATCTGAGGTCAAGACCAAATTTAACATTTTCGACAGTTACATTTTTAGTCAGTCAAACAAATGAGTTGGTGGGTGACATTGTGGGACATTTGGAACAAAAGACCATGGCTTTGTTGAGTGTCTTGGGTAATGTGCATACTCCAGAGGTAGAGAGACTCAGAGAGGAATTCCAGTCTTGTTCGGCGCCATTCAAATGCCTGGAAACAGAGTATAAGCAGATGGAGTACTTCTCAAAGTCTAGGTCCTTTATTCAGCCTGTGGAGGAAATTCTGCCTGGCTTGTCTTATGTCCAGCAGAGGGATACTGGCTCTGGGTGTGTCAGACAGGTTGCAGTGCATGACACGTTTCAGCGGATTCCTCTGACACCACTGCTACACCGCATTCTTATGATGCCAGGTGTACTGAAGGCCATGTTGTCATGGCAGCAGAGGAAGGGTGATGCTCTGTAGGATTTCTTTGATGGGGAGTTTTGCAGAGCACACCCACTTTTCCCTAAAGAGGTTTCCATCCCTCTTCTGCTGTACAATGATGATTGTGAGACTGTGAACCCTCTTGGGTCAAAGACAGGCACTCAAAAATTAGGCTTTCTCTATTTTCTGATCAAAAGTTTACCACCTGAGTTGCTGTCCAGTCTTAAGTCACTCTTCCTCTTGGCAGTGTACAAGTCGGATTATGCTAAGACCTATGGTCTTGATGCCATTCTTGGGCCTGTTGTTGAAGAATTGAGGACTCTGGAGGCACAAGGCATAATGATTAATAGTCCGGATTTTCAAGGTGTTGTAAAATGCACCATTGGTCATGTTTTGGGGTATAACTTAGGCCTTAATTCAATTCTTGGCTACATTGAAAGCTTCTCTGGCCATCACGTTTGCCGCTAGCCTGGCTGACGCGTCCACATCTCGATGAGATGGTGGTCTGGGAACTAGGTGTGCATTTTCTCGTATTTGAGGCGTGGTTTACGAATGCCTAGAGCCGTTTATTGGGCCCTACGAATGTCTATCAAATGGCGTCTGGTTCTTCACATGCTGCTTTGCGCGCGATTCATAGCCAATTGCTACTAAAAATTAGCTACTAAAATTACATTAATTGCTACAAAAGCTACTTAATACACTTTCTAAGGCTGCATCGAACGGTAACGTTGTGTCCGCTGCCATGTTGGATTAACACGCTACAAGCTTCGGTGTCGCGCATAGACGTCTTCATCGTCTTGCTGCCCCCCGTTCTGTGATTGGTTTCCTAACTCAGGGGAAAATAAGGGCGGTGGTTTCCAGGCTGTCTTTGCAGTGAGAATGAAATCGCGCGCAAAGCAGCATGGGAATTCCCAGGCTAGTTTGCCGCTGGTGTAGAGTAGACAGAGATGTGTTAAAAGGTCTGACATCAGAAGACTCATCCCTAATGCGCAATACTGCCAGTCACAAAGCAGATCTCGCAATAGGCAATCCTACACTGACAGGCCTAAAGCGAGACAGCTTTTTAAATAACCTCAAATTCTATCATGTGACTGATAATTTTGCCCCTGATATTATGCATGCCATCTTGGAAGGCATATGGCCATTAGAAGTGAAGCTCGTCTTGGCCAGTCTAATTGAAAAACAGCATGTGACCTTAAATAAATTAAACTACAGGCTTACTAGTTTTGATTATGGCTTTGCATATAGGAGGAACAAGCCATCAGTCATTAGTAAACATGACCTGCGAAATACTGATGGTGCTATGCGACAGTCTGCTGCTCAGATGTGGTGCCTACTAAGGTTGCTGCCCCTCCTTCTTGGTGAGCTGGTCCCTGAGGATAGTAAGGAGTGGGACCTTCTGCTCCAGCTGCTTTCCTGCATGGAAATGGCATTTTCCCCCTCACTTACACTGCCAGCCACAGCATACCTGAAAAAAATAATTGAGGAACATCACACTCTGTTCCTTCAACTGTACCCCCACCTCCACCTACGACCAAAGCACCACTTCATGGTCCATTATCCCACTGCCATACAAAAGCTGGGTCCTTTGGTACAGTTCTAGGCGATGCGCTTTGAGGCGAAACATGGTTTCTTTAAAAGGGTTAGTCACATTACCTGTAACTTCCGAAATATATGCAAAACCATGGCCTTTCGTCACCAGATGATGCAGTGCTACAACCTCCTGTCTGGCACCGTTTTCAAAAACAATTTGGAAGTTGGTCCAGGGCACAGCACATTTCTTGCCAACCTTGAGTACATCACAGAAGTCCAGAGTACACTTGGCTTTCCCCTCTTCACTGAGGCTTTTGTCCCAGCTTGGGTCATTGTCAATGGCACTGAGTACAGACCAGGCATGACTGTTTTTCTGTCTTACGACACAGAGGGTGAGCCCCAGTTTGGAATGATCAAATCCATTCTTGTCCTACAATCAATTCCAACAGCATCAGTTAAACTGGTTGTAGAGTGCTGGAACACAGTTTTTTTTGACAGGCATTTATTTGCATACAGTGTGACTCACTCTCAAAATATGGCAGCTGTTGATGTGAACGAGCTCCTTGACCATCATCCCCTCCATGCTGTACACTCTTACAGACAGGACGATTCCAGCCTCTACATTCCATTAAGATACAGGGTCTTCTAGGGTGCTGAACTGTAAAAAGTCTTGTAAAATAAGATATAGAAATTAGTAATCACCATTAATGTATTTGTAAATAATAATAATAAAAAAAAATCTCACTTGTATGTAGTAAGTTCTGTTGAAGTTCTGAGTCGCTTAGTTTTATCAAAGCCCCTTCTCGTGATATTTTTCGCACAATGGGCACTTGTCTGTAAATATTTACTGTTACTTCATATTTTCCAAAATTGGACATCTATTAGTCTACATGTAATCCTTTACATTGTGAGCTAATGTATATGTAATGTGACTTACCCAGACTGGGAGAGCTGCACCAACAACTCTTACCCATCCTGAGACAACTGCTGCTGCTGCTGCTCCTCACCTGTATCCTGTCGATACAGAGACTGCTGCTGTGGTTCCCTCCCTGTGTCCTATAGAGGGAAATATGACCAACTTCCCCATGGTCATAGAACTTGTTCCATCTTTTGTAAGTCATTACAGAACAGTAAATGCGTGTATGATTCAAATTGAGAGTGTGATGCAAATTACTGGATTCTGAAGATGAAAGGCTGTTGATGTTTACTGTACGCAGCCAATCAACTTGTATCACTCACTTTGGTGCTCCTAAAACTGTCCCAAGCTGTCTTGGCTAACATATTTTTAAGGCACATGAATTTCTAGTGTCTCATCTTAGACAACACAACATATTTTTATTATACACAATTTCATTAGAGCCCACCTTCCTGTTGTTGTGTGGCTGAGCTTGCTACCTCAGTTAGCTGATAACGCTAGGTAACGTTGCTGACCTGCTTCCACATTATACAGGACATGCATCACATTTTTGCCCAAAAATGTGAGGGGAGATCCATCCTTGATAGCCTCACAAAGGACGGCTTCATAACAATAGCACAGCATAGATGTATGGTGCGAATTATTGTCTCACACCTAATCGAGAAGTATGGCGAAACGTAAGTATAGAGTAAGAAGGTCTAAATTATGTCTCCCCTAATCAATAATGACTGCAGCATAACCAATACCATATTTGCATTACACTAACACTCTGCACATGTATTTCATGTATTTTGTATGTAAACAGACCTACTGCTAGCACAAAGATGGCCCTAGCAACCTCTCTGGTGCAGACATTCCCATCGCTCCGGGATGGGTCCAGCAGTGGTACTGTGAGTACTTAGAATTTAGTCTCTGGAACTGGAGGGCAGGGTTGTCGATCAGGTTGTAGATTATGAACCCCAATTTAAAACTGTTGTTACACATGCTGTTGCTAGGAAGAAATACATCAGTGCAACACTGACGTCTGTCATGATACAGGCAAGAATGGCTAGACGTCACACACCATACAATACTTTTAAATATTAAGTGGCTTTGCGGTTTGCCCATCATTTAAATTACTGCCCAGGAGTTGTTTCATCAATTTCTTACAAAATTGTACCTCAATTCCATGCAGGACAATTGGTACGCTAAGGGCAGGAACTACCATCCTGCTACGGGCTTCGTAATATTAGGAAGCGTATCAGGAGCTGGAGGAGGGGAGGAAAAGGGCAAAGAGAAGAGACACCGTCACCGTCACCTTATGTAGCCATGATACCAGGTAGTAATTTTGATGTTAACTGCAACTGTTGATATCTATACATAAATGTGTATTTTTAAAATGTCAGTACATATATTTACTATGCTTTAAAATGTATTTAATACATTTAAATTATTTAAATGATAATAATAATAAAACATATTCAGCCAAGGACACAGGGTAAAAAAGTTCTGGTACAGGTTTTTGTGATATGCCCAGTAGCGAGTCTCCGTCAACGCATTGCAGGCAGCCCAGTGTGCAGTGGCTATACCACTGACTTCAGACCAGATTTTTCTTGATCAATAATAGCACAATTGCTTTGTCCTCCTTGACTTTAACTGTAAAATTACACACTCAGTCCTGTAAATCTCATAATGAACTCCCACTGTGTTTTCAAAGAATCTCTCTTACCACTCGAAGAGGCAATACAAAAGGTTGAGTGGCTAAAACATAACCACCAGCCAACTGGTCAGGTCGAAGAGTATATGCGAGTGACGGCCCAATACAGGGAAAAAATGGATCAGAGAGAACTCAGGAAAAATCATCCTAGATGTGTTGAATGAGTTTCCACATCTGACAACACCAGGGATGGTATGTAGACCTAACTGTACGTTCACACCAAGAGCTACTGAAGCTGTAAAGTCGCTGAAGACACTCAAAAAGCATCGCTGTCAAAATATGTGTTCGCTCATGTCGCAAAACATTCAAACATTCGATTTTTTTTCACGTTCTAATGTTTCATGTCATAAGCGACATGGGCGACATGAGTGGACACAGATAATTTGATAGTGGTGCTTTTTGAGCGTCTTTACAGTCTTTACAGCTTTAGTAGATGTTGATGTGAAAGATGCAATCCCAACATTATGCCACAGCAGTATGAGGGGTCAAAGTAACAAAAATGTATTTAAAATTTCATTAGAAAATAAAAAAATCTAAAAGGTCATATAAGCGACATCAAATCTAAATATATCAATGGTAATTAAATGCAATCAATCTAATTTGAAGTTGAATTTAATTTTGTTAGAAGTTAAAATTACATTAGACTCAATAACTCAATATGAAGTTGAATTCATTTGAGCTTAAACAATACATTTACATTCTCTATTGTTTTAAAAATTTTTTTAAAGACTATTATTTAAGCATCTTGCAATTCCATGCGCCACCATTTGATTTAAGTGCGTATCATTTACTTTTAGAAAGAGTTTAGTTTTAGGGTTCACTATCACCTGTCAATCATACTTGGTGCCCCGCCCATCCATCATTATCTGGAGCGATTTATCAGGACTTCACCCAACTTCACCAGAGCACTGACAGGCATTTACAATCGGTTCAGATTACAATGGATGGGCGGGGTATATGATTGACAGGTGACAGTGCAACCTAAAATTGAACTCTTTCTACAAGTTAATGAAACGCGCTCAAATTAAATGGTGGCGCATGGAATTGCAAGATAATGAAATATAAAGTCTCATTCAAAATGAAAAACAACGGAATGTAAATGGAATGTGTGAGATCAAATTAATTCAACTCTATATTGAATTCATTTGAAGTCTAACGCAATTTTAACTTCAAACTAAATCAAATTAAACTTCAAATTAGCTTGCATTTAATCACCATTGATATATTTAGATTTGATTGTCGGTTATATGACATGTGCATTTTATTTTGTAAGTAACTTGTAAATTAATTTTTGTTACTTTGAACCCTCATACAGCAGCGCCACTGACAACTTTTGATACTTACTTTTTTTTTGTTTTTTAAAGATTACACAGGACATCCAGGCGCTGCACCCAGGCTCCACCGACAATTTGTTCCTGAAGTGGGCCCACTGTGAGGACAAAATCATTCGCATGGCTGTAGCGGAGAACCAGATCAAGGCCCCAGGCGACCTATCACATGGTAATAAAGCAATTTGTCATTTTACCCTCGCAAACCTTGCACACGCCTGCTCCTATGCGCGCATTTACAGCAGTGGCGGCTGGTGGTTGAAATGGAGTATGAACTGAAGCACACAATTGCGGATCCAGTACTGCTAGGAGTGTCCGGGGGCATAACATTTTGACAATGAAGCCCTAAAATGGTGACTTCTGGTGAATTTAGGGGAAACCATTCGACAAATTGAGACTTTAAAAATATGAGACTAACCTTCAATCAGATCAACTACAGCCCTGACGTGGTCTCTGGTCTTTTCATGCAATCTGGCACTACGGATAAAATGCGTAAATTACTAAAACCTGTTCTTACCCACTGTTGCTGAATCAAAGATGACCACACACGGCCAACAGTATAGCCGATTAGCCTGACTGCTCCCTGCTAGCCATTGAAAGTTCTGGTACCAGTCCCGCCGAAAAAGTCAAGTACTAGACCCAGTTTTCTGGTGAAGAATTAAGTCAGAAGTTGGCCTACCTTCACGTTTTCACTGTAATTTCTCTTCATACCCAAGATAACGATTACATTGTTTGCTGAAACTGAAGACATTGTCGAAATCTGACGTTTACCGTTGTAATCTCTCCGTCGTATGAATGCTAGAATACATCTAGCATACTGAAGTATTGACAGAGACACCCTGAATGTCATGCTCGTGTAATTTGTCAACCCTGCTGTCAATCATATTTACATGGACGCACACCATTGATTTAAAACGGTGAAGTGGTGCCTCACGGTAACGCCTCAAAAGGTGAAGCCGACCAATAAAAAAATTAGAATACGTCCCATTGGCCAGAGATGTTTTGGGTATTGACTCCCAGCAAAGTGCTTCATATCTTGATGCAGGTGCTTCACTGTAATGCCAAGTTTGGCCTGTGAGAGCCACTGTTTGTACGGCTTACTTTGTCAGTTTGCCTATGCAATACACAGCAGCACAAGCAAGTAATATTAGACATTCTCTGGTAAATCGTTAAATATAGCACCGCTTTTGTGATTTTTTTTTTTATTTAGCATCGGTTCATCTGCTTAAATGTACGGGCCGCCACTGATTTACAGATATCTTTAGGTTTAGGCTACACCAGTGGCGGCCGTCCATTTAAGCAGATGAAGCCATGCTTAATAAACGTCACATGGACGTGTTTCTGCTATATTTAACGATTCATTACTTGCTTGTGCTACTGTGTATTGCATTGACAAACTGACAAAGTAAGCTTTTTCGGCGAGATTTGTACCAGAGCTTTCGATGGCTAGCAGGGAGCAGTCAGGCTAATCGACTGTACCGTTGGCCGTGCATGGTCATCTTTGATTCAGCAACAGTGGGCAACAAGTGGATAAGAGCAGGTTTTGGTGATTTACGCAATTTGAGCCGTAGTGCCAGATTGCATGAAAAGACCAGAGACCACGTCAGGGCTGTAGTTGATCTGAACGCTTGGCAATGTCCGAATATATCATCTGGTGGATGAGGGTGTGCGTCTGAAAACATCCAGGCACAATGAAACTGTCCGCAAGAACACCATTTTAGGGCTTCATTTTCGGACATGCCCCCAGACCCCTAGCAGTACTGGGTTCGCAATGTTGTGCTTCATACTCCATTTCAACCACCCGTACACGGGTACAAATGTGACACGCGCACATTACGTTTGTACATCTCCGTACACATTTGCAGATTGTTTTACACATTTACAAATCCATATGCGCACACGGACTGAGATACAGACCAAAATCTCCACACGCATTTGTGGTAATAAAGCGACAGTAACCCATATCCTAGGGTGCTGGTTTAACTTACTTACTAGCACAACTCTCCATCTGGCTACCGTTACATCACCCTAGCAATAGCCAACCGTCATCTGCTACCAACGCGATAGCCTAGCGTTATCTGTGACCAACCAAACGTAAAACAATGACGTGTTAACTCAGACTTACTGTTAACATAAAATATATTACAGGACCTACGTTAAATACAGCTAAATACAGAAGAAAAAAAGAACAACTTACCAGTACGCTCTTCTGCAGGTCGGATATCATGTATTATGGTTTCACAAGCTGGATCACACGTGTTGATCAGTGAAATCTGTGCTGCACGTGGAATATATGCGTTATCATCCTATTACAGATGTTCACTGAGGGGCGTGAACACATTGCAAGTGCAAGCGAGGTCATTCGCAAAATGTGCATCCAACAACGTGGCGCGTGTACAAGGCCATTGACCTTGCATTTGCTTGTATGCTCTGTGAATGTGCTGTCTTTTCCTCATTCCTTGTATATTGTGTTAGCCTGGGAATTCCCATGCTGCTTTGCGCGCGATTTCATTCTCACTGCAAAGACAGCCTGGAAACCACCGCCCTTATTTTCCCCTGAGTTAGGGAACCAATCACAGAACGGGGGGGCAGCAAGACGATGAAGACGTCTATGCGCGACACCGAAGCTTGTAGCGTGTTAATCCAACATGGCAGCGGACACAACGTTACCGTTCGATGCAGCCTTAGAAAGTGTATTAAGTAGCTTTTGTAGCAATTAATTTAATTTTAGTAGCTAATTTTTAGTAGCAATTGGCTATGAATCGCACGCAAAGCAGCATGTGAAGAACCAGACGCCATTTGATAGACATTCGTAGCGCCCAATAAACGGCTCTAGGCATTCGTAAACCACGCCTCAAATACGAGAAAATGCACACCTAGTTCCCAGACCACCATCTCATCGAGATGTGGACGCGTCAGCCAGGCTAATATTGTGTAGTATATATTTTTAATCTTTAGTCACTATTGCCTAATCTAATATTTTCCATATAGATGCCAAGGAAATACTGGTCCTCACTAGCCTGCCAACACTGATGCCCCCTTCAGTCCACAGAGTAGGGAGGAAGACCGTAAGGCACACTATTGAAGAGGCCAGAAGGGCTTTTATTGAGATCAAGCCAGTAAGTAACCTTTTTTTGTTATTCCTTCAAACTTCATACTTACCAGTATAATCGATTTCATATTTATATATATATATATATTTTTGTTCCTTTCTTCTCTCCCCTTTTCTCTATTGTAGATTGGAACAAATATGGTGGAGTTCCTGGCCGAGGCTGGGGCCTCAAAGGCATACCCCTTTATTTTGATGCTGGGGGAGGAGAATGCCTGCTCCCAGGCATTTGTCATACTGTCAGGGCAGGCAATGGAACAGCACACACTCCTTGGGTCAGTTGATGTGCGCTTTAAAGCTTTTTATGTCTTTTACATCAACTACCCCAAGGTGTGTGCCCATGTGTGGGAGCTTTTTCAGGTCGCAGTCTACAATATGGGGGGTGCCGTTTCACCTGCAGTGAACTTTTTAGCAACACAGTTGGCTTAGTTTTGTTTTTTATACTAACTGTTTTTATTGTTATGTAATATTGATCAATGATCAATGATCAACGATCAACGTCGATGAAGATCTCCACCCTTAGTGCTGTGCAGACTGTTGAATACACTTTGCAGACTAGGAACCAGACTGGGGTGGAAATGTTCAGAAGTGATGATTTGAAGTTTGGGGAGGTAGATAGGAGGTTGTGTTCTAACATTAGTGCAGCTGGAACTAGGGACAAAGCCCAACGACAGGAAAATCAGCATGTAATCAGAGAAAGGAGGGTTGAGTTTGGCTGCCAGCCATCTACCAGTGCTGCCAGTAATAGGGCAGAGGTGGTGAACGATAGTGTGGCCCGAAAGAGGCACATTGCCAAGCAGCGAAAACGGGCCCTTGAAAGGCTTGTCCAGGCCAAAAGGATGAAAAAATGAAAATAATATTATGTTGATATGTTGCCAAATTTGGCCAATGGGATTTACTGTTTACTTCTCCTGAATGCTTTTCATTTAAAATGTTTTAACTGACCAGTTTATGGGTCAATAAATTTGCAATTTTTACCATAAGAATATGTTGTCTTTTCCCTTTATTTTCTTCTGGGAGTACACCTGAGTGCTTAATTTACATGTTAAAATAGCAAAATTTGGCTGGAGGGGGGATGCCCCCAGACCCCCCTACAACGGTTTAGTTTGTCACCTTTTTCAGCCCTTATGAGTTTGCAGGTATGACCAGTGGAGATTATGGTGGCGATGCTGTAGCTAGCACCTCAGCAGCTAGTGCTGCACCTACCCCTACCAGTGTTGTAGCTAGCAGCACATCAGCTAACGTTAGTAGTGATCCTGCTTCCTGCATCACTCCAACAGTAGCTAGCATAACACCACCAAGCACTACTTCTACTCTACCTCCTCCTTTACCAGGTATTCTTACTAGTGGTGCTCCGATCTGATCGGCCGATATACCCATTATCGGTTTTGATCTGCATTCTTAAAACTGCCGATCACTCAAGGCCGATCAGATGACATAAGATATGGAGAAGTAGTGACGTTTCAATATCGTGATAGGCATTTCAAGCCGCCAATAACGGTAATAAATGATTTGTGATTGGCTGTCTCTCCGTGGCCTTCGGGGGCGGGACCATGGGGGGAAAACCACTGAGAGAAAAATGCCTGAGAAAATGTCTTCGCCGGTCTGGCAGTATTTCAAGGTGTCGGAGAAAGATAATAAATTAGCAATTTGCAATGTCTGCTCAAAAGCAGTGCCTCGTGGGGTAACGCAACAAAGGAGTTTTAACACCACAAATCTAATACGGCATTTGAAGGCTTGGTCACATCAAAGAATTTGACAAGTTTTTGAAGTTGGCTAGTGCTAACTTAGCGGCTAAGGCAGAAAAAGAGAGAGAGCGTGCGAAGACCCAAACGCCACTCACTCAGCTGACCGTAACAGAGACACTAAAACAACGGCAACCATACAGCAATAGCAACAACAGACAAAAGGAAATTAATGCAAAGGTAATGGAATTTATATGCCTTGATCAGCAGCCGCTGTCTGTTGTAGAAGACGCCGGGTTCAGACGGCTCGTGTCATGCTTGGATCCATGCTATACGCTGCCGGGGAGAAAATACTTGACTGATGTTTGCCTGCCGGAATTACACCAAACTGTCTACCCGCACATCATGAGCCTTATGAAGGACAACATCGCGGCAGTCAGCTTCACGAGTGATATTTGGAGTCCCGGTGTCTGTCCTATGTCTATGCTGAGCCTAACGGCGCAGTTTATTAATGTAAACTTCGTGCTGACTAAAGTGGTGCTTCAATCAAGAGTTTCCCGAATCACACACAGCGAGGCTCTTGCTGCAGCTTACGCAGGCATGTTACAATCGTGGGGAATCCCACAGGAAAAGGTGCACGTTATCCTGCGGGACAATGCCAAGAACATGGAGAAGGCCATGAGGGACGCGCATTTACCTAACCTACCGTGCATGGCACATACGCTCCAGCTCGCGGTTCATGAGGGAGTTTTGGCACAGCGTGCTATCATTGTTGTCATTGCGAGTGGAAGACGCATCGTCGGTCATGTTAAGCATTCTCAGCTTGCTTACCGAATCCGAACCAGCCTCCCAAGAGGCTACAACAAGACGTACCGACCTGGTGGAATAGCACCGTTGCCATGCTAAAAAGTTTACTGGAACAGAGACGTACCTTATGTGCTTATGCTGCCGACTTTGAATTGCCTTCCACGTTGACCATCCATGAGTGGAAATTGGTGGAAAATGTGATTTCAGTGCTTGACCCTTTTGACAAACTCACAGAAAGGATATGTTCATCAACTGCATCGGCTGCAGATGTCATTCCATCCGTGAGAGCATTACGCCGCCTTCCCACAAGCAGCGTAGATACGGCTGCGAAACGACCGGAAGTCATACATTTCCTATGGAGAGTCGCAGACCGCATGCGAATGGGTCCGAAGGAGTGCGGTGCGAAAAAAATCGGATCCGATGGCTATCCGGATGCGTTGAAAAATTTGAACTAGTACGACAGTCTACGGACGGTTCCTATCCGACAATCTGAACGGAAGTTAGCGTTGCTATGGTGCTGATAAACAAATCAACTTTTAATAAATGAAATAATGATTTAATAACGATATGTTGTCACGTATTGCTTTAATTTTCATGATTTCCTAACGTTATTAAGGTAATTAAAATTCAAAATGTATAATTATTATTATTATATAGTGGCCGTTTCCCTCCAAAAAATTGCACTCATCCACATAGCAAGAAATTATCCATTCATTCCATGATGGCAAATCGTCGGCTTGTCAATGCCCTTGCTGTTGCTCTTCTTTACTCGAGACGCAATCAGAAAAAGAAGCGATCTATGTGGGTGAAATTCTACCTGGCTGTGAGGCATCAGCACGGGAAGTTTCACCGTCTGGTGGGCGAGCTGCGGCTGAATAATGGTGAGGATTTCAGGGAGTATTTCAGGGTGTCGCGCCGTCAGTTCGACAAAATCCTCCACCGTGTTGGTCCACGGATCAAGAGAGCTGACACCCGGTTTCGGAAATCTATTTGTCCGGCTGAACGCCTGGCCATCTGTCTCCGGTGAGTTTCTACTCTGTCACTATCCCCTTGATATTACATATCATATTATAGATAATAGGCATATGGCCCCTACCATTGCCCTGCAACTGATTGTTTTTGCCCAACATAACCAATGAAACTGATTACATGATGGAATTGTATAAATGGGAAAATCATTCGACTATTTCATTATTAAATAAATAAATATATATTTTTTAAAATATTTTTTAATTATGTTCTTTCAGACACCTGGCGTCTGGTGACTCCTACAACTCCATCTCCTACCGGTTTCGAGTGGGCTGGAGCACCGTGTCTCTGATTGTGCCTGAGGTGGCCAAGGCTATCTGGGAGGAGCTAGTGCCAGTGTACATGCCTGTGCCAAAGGAGAGGGATTGGCAGGAGATAGCAGATCTGTTCTTGACCAAACGCGGCTTCCCCAATTGTGTTGGGGCCATTGATGGGAAGCACGTGAGGATCGTGGCACCACCCAATTCAGGCTCCCTTTTTTTTAACTATAAGGGGACCTTCTCCATAGTGCTCCTTGCGGTGGTAGATGCCAACCTCTGCTTCCGTGTGATCGATGTGAGTGCCTATGGTTGTGGGCGCGATGGAGGCACACTGAGGGAATCTGCCTTTGGTTGTGCTCTACAGGCAGGCACCTTGGGAGTCCCGCCAGATGCCACCATCCCTGGAGCAGAGGATCTTAGGCCGCTTCCTCACAACTTTGTGGGGGACGAAGCCTTCCCACTGCCCCGTCACCTGATGCGTCCCTATCCTGGAAGGAATCTTTGCAGACGCCGTCGGTTGTTTAATTACCGCTTGTCTCGGGCAAGAATGGTTGTGGAGCAAGCCTTCGGTGTGCTGGCAGCCAGGTTTAGAATTTACCATACTGTGATGGGGCAGCATCCCCGCAATGTGGAGATGTGCGTGAAGGCAACCTGTGTCCTCCACAACCTCTTTCGCCAAGATGCACCACAACGCACCTCGCCACCTAGGGAGAATCCAGTGCCCCACCCTCCCTCCTGCCGTCTGCTAAGCTTGCCCAGTGTCACCCGACAAGGTGCTAATAATTCCACCGCGGAGGCAGTGCATGTCAGAGAGGCATACACCACCTACTTTTCCTCTGAGGCAGGAGGTGTCCACGAATATGCTATTGAGTAATATTTACAGGCAATTAGCCTACAAACCAAAAGGCCCTTTTAAGGGCCAACCGTGTTATGTGTCATTTATTAATATGACGTTGGATGTCACTTAAGTTCATATGTGAGTCAAGGCAGGTGACCCAATACTTTTGGTAATATAGTGTACAAGTGATGTGTGTGTGTGTGTGTGTGTGTGTGTGTGTGTGTGTGTGTGTGAGAGAGTTTGTGTGTGACCACCAGAAGCACCAGATTCTGTAAAACAAAAAACAATAATGAAAAGGTGAGATGGCAGCATGCTACACAGTATCAATGCCAGTGTGGAGAACATTCACAACAAAATACTTACACTCAAATTCAGCTTCATATATGAGCTGGTGAATTTTAAGCTTTGTAATAGCATTTTTTTGGATTGACAATCGTTTAAGGGCAGGGAGCAGGCTATCCAAAAAGGCCTGGTCTGCGTCTTTGTCTTGTCTTTCCGGTTCCTGATTTGCCAATTCAATTGCGGTAACGATCCTCTCCTCAAATGCGGAGGGGCCTGGTGTGACATGTCGCCGCCTACGCCTGCGCTCCCCTGACAGCTCTGGTGTGCCCTCTCTCTCGGGTGGGTGCACAGTACCCTGTGTTTGTCCCTCTCTCCCCTGTGCATCTGTGGCTCTCTCTCTCTCTCTCCTGATTCTCTCCCTCTCTCTCCGTCTCTTCTGTTTCTCCGCCTGTCTCAGTGGTCTCTCCCTCTGTCTCCTGTGTCTCTGTGAGGTTGGAGGTTGTCCTCCGTGGCGTGATGAACGGTAGGAGGAAGGACATGATTTGTGCATAGCGCCAGGGGCGCTTCTGCGAGGCAGCGGCCCCGCTTACTTTTCTGGCCTGGTCCTCCCTCCTAAACCATACATACGTGTCACGGAGGTCCCTCCACCTTTTTTTTGCATCCTCCACTGAAAAGCACAGACAAAGTTCAGAACAGACACATAGGTACAAATATAGGCTGTGATTATTTATCTGTGTCGATGGATGGATGGATAGATACTTTAATGACATTTCTAAAACAGTTAGTCCCAATGCTTGATTCTGATTGGCTGATAGGTGTACCTTATGAGACGATAAAGTACACCTGTCCCCATCCAACTCTGCTGCTGACCGCTTCACATATCACTCCGCGCATAGCAATGACGACGACAATAAAGAAACCCGGAACCGGCTTTTTTCTGCTTTGTTATGGAATGGAACGTTAACTTCGATTTGTTGGGTGGACTAACTATGGTCGATAAACTGCTTGTGGAAAGAGGCTGTTAAAAATAAAGTGATGCTTGCAAGCGACGTGTTGTTTCTGCAACCTGGCCGGGAACTACTTCCTTGTATCTGGGAACTACTTTGTTGCGCATCTAGTGAATTAGTGAAACGGAAGCGTTTTTATTGCTACATGATTTTTCATATTGCCGCGTTGGTAACAGTTTTAGAATAGCAATTAGCCACTCGACGGTGTGAATTATGGAGAAAATAAGGATCACCTCTCAGGCGTTCCTTATTTTTCCATAATCCACACCCTCTCGTGACTAATTGCTAAAATTAAAAATAATAAAAAATTCAAACGTCCAGTCACACAGCAACACAATGGTAATGAAACACTACAACACTACAACATATGTGCGAGAAAAGTTCTTCCATGCAGAAACGATGCTAGGTCACCTGCTACAGCCAGTTGGTTAGCAACAGACATCAAATTATATAGATATATACCGCTTTATCACCGACCTGACATGCCAACATCTTGTGCAATACTTCTCCATGCAGCTGCCTTTCGATTTATATCCCGATATCCCTCAGAAGACAGGTCATAGAGAACAGGACATTTTCCGAAACCGACAAAATAAGTCTCTTGAGTCTTTCCGCCATTTTATTTTCTATTCCGACTCTTTCAACAGTCACGTACGACGTCCGGTGGGGAAGCAGTGCGTATTACGGAGCTGATTTACGCTGCTAGTGGGAAGGCGGCGTTAACCCGTCTTCTTGAGAAAACAACTGAGACTGACCACGGTGTGAAGACCGCCAAAGCCACGCTACTGCAAGCTGTCAAGAGGAGATTCAGCGACATTGAATCTGAGCGCCTCTACACCATCGCCACAATCCTTGATCCAAGGTGAGAACATTCCTGTGCGTGTGGGCGTGAGAGAGAGATTCATGCTTATTTAGCTATGGCCTAAACATGATTGATAAAAGGGGCAATGCTTAAGTTGAAGGTAAAATGTAATACTGTGTTGTGTTATCCTGTGGTGTAGGATGGTTTGCACTTTCTTCAAACTCACCTGAATTTTATTTAAAAAGCAATGAATCTCAACTATAAACAGTAAAAATGCAAATTGGGGCTATGCTATGGGGCCAAGCTCATGTCTACTTAATTTAAGAGTTAAGCATAATGACCTACAAAATTCATGAAATAAATTAATGTTGCCTTTTTTTGTTTCTCATAAAAAAGGTATAAGGACAGATATTTCCCCATCAAACTCAAACAACAGGTGCGCAGGCTGCTTTCTGATGTCCTGGGCCTGGCTGCTGCAGTGGAGCAAGGGACCAGTGAGGAGGAGAGTGCGGCAGTGGGTGAGCCCCCACAGAAGGTACCACGAGCTGGCTCCTTGCATACTATGCATGCTGAACTGCTGGCTGAAGATGAGCAACAGCATGAGGGTGGTGGTGGTGACATCCGCCCAACAGCATCACAGATCAATCTGTACATTTCAGAGCCTGTTATCCCAAGCAGTCCCGGACAGCCACTTGCTTATTGGAAGGCCAATAAAGACCGCTTTCCTGCCCTCGCGCAAGCAGCACGAGTCTTCCTCTCTGCACCTTGCACGAGTGTAGATAGCGAAAGACTTTTCAGCACAGCAGGGCATATTTTAGATGAGAGATGCTTATATTTATCAAGGCAAATTTGCCAGTGATGCTGCTTAATCAGAAGTAAGTTTACTTTGAATACTCTTGTACATCCCCTCTCCCTACCTTTTTTCAAAATCCACAAAAATGCCTGGGCTGAGATAATTACAGATATATGCTTGCAGATAGAGTGGCAATGCTTTTTTTGTATTTTATTTTTGTGTTTCTGTGCACTTAATTGGCCATTGCAATTACAGATATAGCCCGACAGATACTAGAGCAGCAATGCTTTTTTGTATTTTATTTTTGCGTTTCTGTGCACTTAGTTTCTACCTACCCCTCCAAAGGACACTAATGACCTCAACTCATTAATTTACATATAGATTGGCGTACAGATAGATTTATACTGTACATGTTTTGTTTTTTGTTGAATTGCTGATTTGCTGAGCGCATTGATACCTCTTTATTCTGTCTGTTATCTCCTCCTAAATCCAGACAAATTGACTTAAAACTGACTGACTTGAAATATTTGATATTTGACAGTAGCCTCTTTATGTTGCACTTTAGTTTGTGTATTATTATTTTTCCAAAGGAAAGCTACTGTATAAGCTCCAGGTTCTGTTGAGAGCCTCTAGAGTGGAATGTTGCACATGTTATTTTATTGTTGTGATTTTTATTTTATGAGTAAGAGAGAGAACAGACCTCTAACATTCTGGACCGGGCAATTACCGAGTTGGAGACAAGTTTCTGCCAGAAGAATTTGGAGCTGATGAAGGCCACGTCCAGCCTTGTGCCTACATCTGACACATTCCTCCATGGAGCTCTGTTGCATCCCTTGGTTGAGCTGGCTGGCACTGATGCAGGATGTCTGAAAAATTAAATCCTGGTGGCAAAGCCAATTTTGCTTAAGGAATGCCCCAATGAACCAGATCTGTCAACAGTGTGCAAAACCCTACAGCACAAGGCAGCATTTCCCTCGCTGTACAAGTTGTACATTACAGCACTGGTCATTGGGGTTTCTTCAGCTGCATGTGAGAGCTCTTTCTCTACACTGTCCGGTGTCTTAACCCCCTTTCGCAGAACTATGCTGCATCACAGAAAGAGGAACCTGGTTATCTTGGCCCATGAAAAGTCCATTAAAAACAAGCTGGACATGGACGAATTTGTGAGAGAGTTTGCCAAGGGAAACAGGAGGCTGACGTTGACTTAGAGACCTAGGAGAGCATAACTAAAATTAGTGGCCAGCAAAAATGCCGTAGTTAGCCAACGTTAAAATAACCGTCACCTTAAAAGACGTTGACGTTAAACTTACACTGGCGAACGTTAACTGGTTAATTTCCCAGTAAAGTTTACATGGAAATTGTTATATAGCCTCCATGTAATTATTTTTATCTGATTAGAAATTGAAAGAAATGGTGTACATACCATTTTAATAGCAGGAAGAACACAACATCGCTGATAAAATCTGCCGAGTCACAGCTGGTCAAAGCCACAGCTGATCGGCACAACAACAAGGGAAGAACAGAGCTTACAGTAAGGCAAGACCGCTAGGACAAACTTAAAAAAAGGAAATTTGTAATTGTGCAAGTTTTGCAGGTTAATAGGTATATGTTTTATTATTTTCATCTTATAAAAAAATATACAGTGTCTCACAAAAGTGAGTACACCCCTCTCATTTCTGCAATGTTTTAATTATATCTTGTCATGGGACAACACTGAAGAAATGACACTTTGATACAATGTTAAGTAGGCACTGTAGATCTTGGATAGCAAAATAAATTTATTGTTACTTCAAAGTAACTCAAAATACAACAATGAATGTGTAAAATGCTGGCAACAAAAGTGAGTACACCCCCAACTGAAAATGTCCAAATTGGACCCAAATGTCAATATTTTGTGTGGCCACCATTATTTTCCAGCACCGCCGTAACCCTTTTAGGCATGGAGTTCACCAGAGCTTCACAGGTCGCCGCTGGAATCCTCTTCCACTCTTCCATGATGACATCACGGAGCTGGTGGATGTTGGAGACCTTGCGCTCCTCCACCTTCCGTTTGAGGATGCCCCACAGATGTTCAATAGGGTTTAGGTCTGGGGACATGCTTGGCCTAGGCTATAAGAAGATTGCCAACACCCTGAAACTGTGCTGTAGCACGGTGGCTAAGACCATACAGCGGTTTAAGAGGACAAGTTCCATTCAAAACAGGCCTCGCCATGGTCGACCAAAGAAGTTGAGTGCGCGCGCTCAGCGTCATATTCAGAGGTTGGCTTTGGAAAACAGGCGTATGAGTGCTGCCAGCATTGCTGTAGAGGTTGAAGGGGTGGGGGGTCAGTCTGTCAGTGCTCAGACCATACGCCGCACACTGCATTCAATTGGTCTGCATGGCTGTCGTCCCAGGAAAAAGCCTCTTCTAAAAAAGATGCACAAGGAAGCTCGCAAAAGGTTTGCTGAAGATAAGCAGACTAAGGATATGGGTTACTGGAAGCATGTCCTGTGGTCTGATGAAACCAAGATAAACATATTTGGTTCAGATCGTGTCCAGCGTGTGTGGCGGCAACCAGGTGAAGAGTACAAAGACAAGTGTGTCTTGCCTACAGTCAAGCATGGTGGTGGGAGCGTCATGGTCTGGGGCTGTATGAGTGCTGCTGGCACTGGGGAGCTACAGTTCATTGAGGGAACAATGAATGCCAACATGTACTGTGGAATACTGAAGCAGAGCATGATCCCCTCCCTCCGTAAACTGGGCCGCGGAGCAGTATTCCAACACGATAACGACCCCAAACACACCTCCAAGACGACCACTGCCTTCCTAAAGAAGCTGAGGGTGAAGGTGATGGACTGGCCAAGCATGTCCCCAGACCTAAACCCTATTGAACATCTGTGGGGCATCCTCAAACGGAAGGTGGAGGAGCGCAAGGTCTCCAACATCCACCAGCTCCGTGATGTCATCATGGAAGAGTGGAAGAGGATTCCAGCGGCGACCTGTGAAGCTCTGGTGAACTCCATGCCTAAAAGGGTTACGGCGGTGCTGGAAAATAATGGTGGCCACACAAAATATTGACATTTGGGTCCAATTTGGACATTTTCAGTTGGGGGTGTACTCACTTTTGTTGCCAGCATTTTACACATTCATTGTTGTATTTTGAGTTAATTTGAAGTAACAATAAATTTACTTTGCTATCCAAGATCTACAGTGCCTACTTAACATTGTATCAAAGTGTCATTTCTTCAGTGTTGTCCCATGACAAGATATAATTAAAACATTGCAGAAATGAGAGGGGTGTACTCACTTTTGTGAGATACTGTATATATAAAACTTTACAAAAATGTTCACCAGCTATTCTAGCCTAGGCAATATCTGTTCTATTTGTTGGTGTTGACAAAATGCTGGGTATTTTTTCAGTTGATTACAGGATACCAGGATGCCTGGGCCTTTGTTTTGGACAAGTTTTTTTAAAGGTCTCATCCAGTAGACCTAAGTTACTGTTAAGTTGTTTGTTTTTTCTAGGCTAACAGCCTTTGTTTTATTTCTTTAATTTTTATTTAAAAAACTAAACAAAAACATCATCCTAAGGGTATTATAAGAAATAAAAACATACAAAAAAATAAAAAAAAAAATACAAAAACACCCTCCTGAGGGATTGCCACCTTATTGTGGTCAGGTTTGAGTGCCTCAGTGATCCTAAGAGCTATACCAACAGAAGCTAGTCTTCATAGGGACACCCAAGTTGGGCAGGTCTTAAGGTAGAGGCCTGACAAAATGCAGTCAGTTTAGGTTGAGGGTAGGACATACAACTAACAGCAACCCAAGTTCATATATGGTTAGTCTAACAACAATAACTACAATAAAATAAGTGTGCCAAGCATTTGAGACCACAGTACTTTACAAGGCACTTGTTCAGTGTACCCGCATCCTAGTGAGTGAAATTGTCAGTTAGACATGGTAAAAGGTGCTGGAGCACAATGCCCCCTCAAGATTTGTGGCTGTCCCCTCATACATGCCTGTCTAGACCCAGCCCTGGAGACTGCCTATACACAGTACTAGTACTAATGTTCTTATTTCTGATATGAATTGATGCATTTGTGGCAGCATAGCTTAGCCTATGCATTGCACATGATCTTGAACGCACCCCGATGGCCTGTTAACCTATCCCGGAGCAGAGGCCCGTATTTAGGACGGCCCTCTCTCTTGCTCTCCAGCTTCCGCATCACTTCCGGGTAAGAGGTCAGTTTTCCTCTCCGCTACAGCGTGTGTGCCACTGCATGTGTTGCTCTGTGTTGCCCATGAGCTCTCCTTTGGCATGGTAAGTGTCCTCTCTCTCTGAATGGTGGTGTTTGTGTTCAGGCAGCTAATGCTAGTGTGGTCATAGGGAATGCTGATGTCCGGATCTGTCACGCTCCTCCTCCTGCCTGTATGAGTGTGTGTGTGCGCCTCTACTTCTGCTAGAGGTATGTTTGTCTCTCCCGCAACCGTATAATTTTCACTTTAATTGAATAGTGCCAACATTATGTTTTGATCAGGTTGAACCATCATGACAGCTTCTGCTTTGTCTCAGCTCTTTTTGCCAGCTCGCCTTTCGCTTTGCCTGCTTGCTGTTGCTCTGTCTGCTTGGCTTGTGTATTTTCTTTGAATTAAGTGTATTGCTTTAGTTTCTGGTTATTTGAAAGAGTGTAGTTATATTTTTTTACATTTGTTAAGTTTAATCTGTTCACTAATTGCTTTATGTATTTTGTTTGAGTTGCAACCCCCCAATAATTATTTTATCCTTGTTTCAGTGTCGGAGGCTGGTGGCGGTGGCGGTGACTGGTGTGTGTGTCCCCTCGTTTGGTTTGCTGTGCTCCCTGGTGAAGTTTACTTCAGTGTGCGTGGGTGACCCTTTTTTCTATTTAATTAGTTATTTTGGGTGAACCACTCCCCGTCCACTAACACTTACCCGCCCGGTAAGCCTCTGACCCAGACTAGTTTCCCTTTCCTGGTGTGAGTGACTTTGCCCATTTTATTGTTTTTAATAGATATTTAAAATATTTAAAAATAAAAATAAATATTTTTATACCTTGAACCACGTCTCAAAGCCCAGTGAATATAACGAACATGTGTGTCTACTCTCTGGGTGAAATTCCCAGGGTGTCGTTGTCTTGCAACCTTTACATTTCTTAAACATAGTTGACATCTGTTAACAATTTACCCTACCCTCGCCACACATTTATATTATAACATTTGAAGGCAACTTCATGTACTGCTGCTGTAAGTCAAGTCTATTTTGCTGTATTTTTGTAGTCCTGGTAATCTTTTATTTGCCATGTTGGTGAGTTTATTTATAAGACCATTTCTCAGTGTTCTTATTTAACATCAGGAAAATTGCAACTTTCTCAACTTTTACTTCCTCTTGCTCTGCAATCGCAACAAAAACCTAAAAAAGGCCTGCGAAATCCCGGAGAGACTGTATAGCACAATCCATCCAATTTAGAATAAACTTCTGAGAATATCCAAAAACTTTTAATTAGCTCAGTGGGTAGAGCGGGTCGTCCACTAACCGTAGGGTTGGCGGGTCGATCCCCCCTCCTCCAACTGTCCACATGTCGAACACCACAAATGTACTGATTGTAGGTCGCTTTGGACAAAAGCGTCTGCTAAATGCCCCTTTACCCTTTTAAAAACGATGGGGCGAGCCACATTTAATGGCAAAGCTCAACTAAACCACCTCTATATCGAGTACAGATACAGGTGAGTTGTCTTTATGGCCTATGCCTACTAGCTGAAATGTTAAAAAATTGACAATAATAAAACAATATATGCTAAATTTCAGTAAGGAATGTATGGGTCCAAACTTCAATACATTACTTTTTGCTTTGTGTGTCACATAAAGCAACTGTCTACCGTGGAAAGGTTAACTTTTAGGGTGTGGACCATAGGCGTGAATGTAAAACTGTATGGATTAATTAACATTTTCAGGAGTATCCATGTTTAGACTGAGTTTAAGTTACAAAGAAAATTAATTCTCAAAGATACAACATGCCTAATAATCTTGCAGTGTAGTAGAATTTAATTCCTTTCATCATCTGCCTCATCATCTTGCCCTGGTCATTAATGAAATTATACTGGGCACTTTGAGGAAGCACAGCTGTACTCTTGAAGATTCACTTTGCCAGCTAAACCCCTTCAGTGCTGCTTTATGGGTGGATGGGCCTTTAAGCACTCACTACAGGAGACAGCAATTTATGAAGGAGCATCTCTCATTGACTGAGCCAGTTGAGTACATACTTGATGGTGACAAGGAAAAACTTACCAGTATGTACCAATTCTTCCTTTATCATCTCAACTTTTGACAGACACATTCAAGATACAATATTGCAAAACAGAAGGCCATCTGATGTTTCCTCTGGATACAAATCATTGCATGATGGATTGTTCCTAACCCTACACTCACACTGACATTTTTTAGACAGAGGCTTGACGACATGCTACCATTCATTTCCAATGACAGTGAGCGACGGGCGGCAAAGCGAAGCGGGTGGGCTGCAATACGCGAGGGAGGCGGGGCAAAAAATAGAAACGAATCCTATTTTATGCAAATGTTGAGCGATAAAACGCGGCGATTTTTTGCGAATGCCAATCCGAGCGAAGGAGGCGTGGCGGCCGTGCAAATTCTGAAAATAATTCAACATGGCGAACCACGTTGGCGAGAGATAGGATTATGGATATATCTAACGAATGTGACTTTACCCTGGTATGTGCTCCGAACTCTGTCGAGAAATAAATGTTAAACCAGAAAACGTCATGGGTATGGCAGGATATTTCATCAAGTCAATTGTTTTCGAGCTGACAGTTTCAATACTATTGCTAGAGAAGCGCCACCGTGAACAAGTCCACCGAAAACAAATATCCGTATTTTGGTTCCTCCTGCTTTAAAAATCTGTTAAAAATGGGTGAACAACTTATTGTCGCGGTCTCATGCCATCCCGTGTTATTTGACTTAACTTTAGATGACTATAGGAATACCAACATTAAATTAGATGCATGGAAGAAGGTAGCAGAGGAGATGGGATGACTGGTATGTATCATAGAGTATGCATGTGTAGTGTATGAATATGTGCAATGGCTAGTCTAGCAAACTGCTATGCTAAATGAATAAAAACACATGCACATGGCCAAGCAGATTTTCTGCTAGCCTGCGTCTACACAGATTTGAGGATATCCGAACACATGCATAATTTTTTTTGCACATATCTTAAGCAAAAGTTGCAGTTGCTTACCTGACTAATTGTAAAAAAGTAAAGGTAGACATGCTCACTAGTGTCAAAGTGTAGTACACAGATCGGCCATTATATTTGACATATGGTTGTGATAAAGTGGCGAACACTTCATGTAGTTGCACGATCAGGTTCATGTAATGTTCACCATTTTCTGACAAATTGTCAAATTCAAAACTCCGCGCCACCACCGCACCGCCACTAACACTCGCATTCACTGGAAATGAGAGGAGGGGTTTTGTGAAAGTTTGTTCGATTATCAATGTCAAAATATACTGATACATTTTGGATGACATGTTCCCTGTCAGAGTTCACACCAAGACAATGGCATTGGCATGTGTGTGTGCCAATGTGAGAGAGGAGGAGACAGATAGAGAATCCTATCCTTGGGATATATTCAATAGCAGTCATTACAATGTGGTATGGGTTTAAGTCATGGGTTGTCTGTGTGTAAGTAATATGATTACCTGTAACATGATTGTCTGTGTTTGACTTGTGCTCAATTGTAGTTGAGGAGTGCAAAAGGAAATGGAAGCACTTGCGCGACATACAGACAAAAACAAAGAAAGGGACAGACAGGAGCAGAGAAAGGAAGGCTGTGGAAGTTCATGACTATAATGAGTTTCCTAGCGCCATTCATGGAGGCCAGGGACACATCTGGCAACTTGCCACAAGTTGGTGGCGAATCTGACCCTTTGGAAGGGGATGAGTAAGAGGTGCAGCAAGGTAGCCAGGGAGCGCAGTCCTCCTACTTGAGGTCATCCAAGAAGGCCCGTGCCAGGAAGAGCTGAGTCAGGTAGGTGAGACTGAGGTAGGCCAGAGCCAGGAGACTGAGCTAGGCCAGAGCCAGGAAGGGCCGAGCCAGGTGAGAGGAGCTGCCAGGGGGAAGGCCAGGATGAAGAAGGCTCAGCCAGCTCCAGTCAGTCAGCCGGCTCCAGCCCTCTTGCTACCAGCTAGCCCCAGGGACGGAGCTTCCATGTAGCAGGTTAGCCAAGCCCCTGTGCTGGCTGACAATACCGAGCCTGGCCCCAGCAACACACCAACCCATGGGAAGAGAAGCCTCGTCCCCACGTACCAAATGTGTAACAAGAGGTCAAAAGTGGCCTCTCTCAGCCCCTTTGAGAGGCAGTTGGTAACTGCCAAAAAAAGGTTCAAATTTCACATTCACCGAATAATTTACAAGGCTAGACAAGAAGAGATACATGAGAATGCTTGAGGGCAGTTCTTGTTTAAACCCTTGTTAAAAGATAACTCTGTCCATTTTCAACCCATAGTTCCTATTGATAGGAAAAAGAACAAGAACATTTGGTACAACACTGACATGGGACCGGCATTGAAAGGTCACCACAGGGGCAACCTCCTAGTTTCATGTTCAGTTTAGTGGTAGTTGCTACACCGATATGCTGTCAATGTTGTTACAGTCTCATCCCTGAGTCTGTGTACTCATAATGATCATAAAGCATTCAAGATCATTATTTCATGAAGCTGATTATAATGGAGTTCAATGCAGAAATTAACTGGTGTGTCCAAACTTTTGGGCTGTACTGTACATAGTAGTACATGGTAGTAATGGAAAGGGTTGGAAGGTGTGTTTTATATCAACTTATACCATGGTCTGGGTGAATACTCGATTCTGATTGGCTGGAGGGTGTAGGTTAAAAAGTGTTAATGTACACCTAGTAAAGACGTTCGGGTCAAATTGCCTGATGACAGTTAGATTATTGTGCTGGCTCAAACGCTAGATGGTAACCATGGCAACGGAGACTCAACAGTATTTCACAGTTTATTTATCAACAGCAAGACAGACAAAACGTGAGTGACTATCATTTCTTTTCATTTATTTGGTGAGTTTGACACTTTGAAGACTGGGATGCAGCAGAAGAAAAAGAGAGAAGAGAATATGAAAAGAAAAAGGAGAAGCGACACAAGGAGGTGACACCGGAGGAATTGAACGAATTAGAGGACGACAAAGACGAGCTAAACACAAAGAAAACCACAAAATGGGCAGTTAAAACATTAAGAGACTTCTTGGCTGACAAAAACATGGACATCAACTTTAAAAGCTACACTGCCGCTACTCTTAATAACGTTTTGCGACTGTTTTATGCGTCTGTCCAGTCGAACAAGGAAGGAGAATACAGTGTTGCCAGTTTGAGGAGTCTGAGAGCCGGCATTAACCGTCATTTATGTGACGTCAACATCATTAGTGACCCTGTGTTCAAGACCAGTAATGCGGTTTTCAAGGCAATACTGAAGCGTTAAATAAAGAGTGAGAAGGACACCAGCTTCCACCATCCTCGCATCACTGAGTCGGATCTTCAAATAATCAGATGTTCATCTGCGCTGTCTCCCGATACGCCCGTCGGCCTCGTCAGAAAGGTGTGGTTTGACATCCAGCTGTGTTTTGCTCGGCGTGGCAGGGAGGGGAGCCGTGAGCTGACCATGACATCTTTCTTCATCCAAAGAGACGAGCATGGCGTTGAATATGTCATCTTAGCGCATAATCCCACAACAAAAAAGCATAAAGATCCGAACGAACCACACAAGGAAAACCTACGAGGGTTCATGTTTGCCAGGCCCGGGGATCCTCTGTGTCCAGTAAAAGGTTTTAAAAAGTACATCTCCAAGTGTCCACCAGATGCAAAATCGTTGTATCTCCACCCGATGCGCTCCATCACTCTGGCATCTGATGTGTGGTACTCCAGGAGATGGGTGTCCACTACCTGGGGAACATGCTGAAAAAAATCAGCGAAGAGGTCTGTACACTAGCTCTAATAATAATGTAGCCGTATAACCCCTCTTCTGTCCTCATTAATATAGCCTGTGTGGGAGATGTGTGTGTGTTTATGATGTCGGTGACCGGGCATCGTTGTGAGAGCAGCCTGCAGGCTTACTGGGCTCCGTCAGTGTAGTGCCTTCTAATAAGTCACTTCATCTAGACGCCGAAGGGGTTTCAATAGATCAAATGTTTTTGGTAAACTTAGGAGTCGAAAAAAATGTTGACTATAAAGGGTGCATATTAACTTAGGTTTTATTTCTCCGTCCATTCCAACGTAGCTTCAAAACATAGGTTCAACGATTCAAACATAGATTCAAATGAAAAACCATGTGCCTGCTGGCGTCTCCAAATCCAATTCTTTCTACCCCTAAAGCCCACTAACAAACAATGAATTCACCAGGGCTTTGCCTTGCCCTGTGCCAATTAGCTGTCCCAGGTGTTAGAATAAAAACGTAAACGTAACCAGGGGGGTTCAGGTACAATAATTACTACTGCCAGCAGGGGTCAGGAATTTGCCTTAACGGAAAATCAAAGGAAAGTAAAAAATGGCTCCTACAGTCAGTACAGGACAGGCGAGAATGGAGCAACATATTGTCATCTCCCAATGTCCCAAGCAGTGGTCGTAGCGAGCCACAAACTTTAAATAGTCGTCCATCAAATGCCACGATGATGGACATGCCGATATCGCTATCAAATTTTACAATTAATGGAAATGTAGCATTTAATTTAAAATAGTGTTAATATTTAAAAGTTATGTCTAGCATAGGCCTACTACCATTGGCGGTCTTTATTTCTTGCATATAGGCTACTTGCTTGCTTTCCTTTCAACACATGTCATGATCAGAGTGAATGGTTGACAATATTTGCTCTAATAAAAACGATTTAGGAAACTATCTGTGAACTTTGACTCAAAATGAAACAAAATGTTGCATCATCCTCTGGACACACACAAGCGTTAAGTAGTGCACTGGCCTTCTGAAATGATACTTTGTATTGTATCACGTAACGCAGTGATTCCCAACCTGTGGGCCGCGAAGGTATTGCAAGTGGGCCGCCAAATCATTTCAAAAAAGTATTTTTGTGTGGTGCTGCTGAATTATTTTCATCCTCGGTGGGGACAAAATTTACCCCCCCTCCCCCCAAAGTATTATCATCATTACATCGTATTAGCAGTCAAAATACAAAGGGTCCGGGACTCCGTGTGCATTCTGGTTGTGCTGTGGTTTTGATCCAGCCTCTGACTAGATCTGACGAGTCAGAGGCGTTGCGCTGCAGACAGCAGTTTTATTTTGAAAACCAACCGGAGTTCTCACCGTTGTCTCCGCACGCCCAGTGTCCACAGCCGAGAGTGAATGCGGTTACACTGCCACGAAGCACATTCTGACCAGAGCTAGTGAGCGGAGCTGAGCGGTGCGAATATTCTGCTTCTCTCTCAAATGGCTGTTTTCTCGGCCGCTCCTCGCTCTAAATCGCGTCCGGCCGCTACTCGCTCTAAATCGCGTCCGGCCGCTATGCTCATTTTCGCTCCCCGCTCCACTTAAAAATCATGCCGCTCCACTGAAATCGCTCCACGCTCGCTCTAATTTAAATGAGGGAGAAATAATCTACCACGAATTGCCACCTTAAACTGAAAACGTACATACTAAAGAACTAAGAGCAACGGCAATATATTTCAGTCATAGAACATTTATTTTAAAAGATAGACAAGTGCAACAAGAAGACACACGTTTGGATTTGAGCATGCCTCAGACTCGTGGTGTGAGCGGTATCGGAGCGACATTGGAGCAACATTCCATCCGCTCCGCTCCTTGCTCGCTCGCGCTCCGCTCACTAGCTCTGATTCTGACAGAAGGCAGAAACAGAATGAATGTGTGGCGATTGCTCTAAGACTGCAAGGGAAGCTCAGCTTCCCCCCAAAAATGTTTAAAAAAAAGTAGTCAAATACTGTTGTGTACTGTACTGTTGTGTTAACATTTGATTGACTAAATATGCGCTAGGACCCGATCACCTTTAGTTCAGAATCAGCTTCTTATCACAGGTCACAGACATGACTTTCTTCTCATCCATTCCCGCAGCGTCTCAGTTCATAACAGTGCAGAAGCTCAGCGTCCATGGGAAGCATGGAGTGGGCTGTTCCACTGCAGCCAAACTAGACGCTCATTGAATAAATATAATATAATAAAATATAAAATATAATATAAGAATAATGAATTAATTAGTTATGAATAATCACTCAGACACCTAAGGACGTCTGAGTGAAGGACGTTTTTCCTGCGGAGAGAGAAAAACAGTCCAAACTAAAATATTTATTGACAAGAAATTAGAAATCCATTCCATAATTCAAAGTGGATTTTATTTATTATTATAAAGATCAGTTTGACTACAGTAGGCTTCACTGTGCTCGAAAACTTTATATTTTCCGCGTAGGATCATTTCCATGCAAATTTCGGCATTTATTAATTTGGACGTGAGCGGACGCTGCGATCATATCTCAGGACAGGTCGTTTGAGTCAGTGTATGCGGTGCGCAGCACACAGCGGCTGAATCAGATTAAACAAATCCTTGAATGATTGGTGTGTGTGTGTGTGTGTGTGCGTATGTAATGCTGAAGGTGTTTCCAACATGTTTTACCTGTATTCAGTTTTATCTTCAATTAAAAAAAAAGTGCTCTGAGAACGCAGTATTTGGTCGAAGGTGGGCTGCGAAAATTTTTGAGACATAAAAGTGGGCCCTGATTTCAGGGATGCAAACAGAGGTATGGTCAAAAAGGAGTGAGATTATCGAAGCCCGCGACCCCACAGCAAATATCATATAATTACACCGCCACCAACCTCTGCCATTCAGGGCTCACCCTATACACACACAAAGTTGTATGTATGAAAATAATATGTTTCCCCTAGATTTATTTTGTAGCAGTGGTGCTGTGTGTTGATAACCTAGCAACACTAGGGGGGTCCGGGGGCATGCCCCCCCGGAAGAAAAATTTGAAAAATAACTCTTTAAATGGTTACTTCTGGTGAGATTTTTATGAAAAAAAGTTACAGATTGAGCTTCCAAATATGACATAACAACCAACAGAGTCAAGGTATCTGCTGAGACCAGATCATTGTGAAAATGTGCGATCACACTGTTCAATATTCAAAATATTCAAAAAGAACAGGCGCAGAACAAAATTCCAGGATCTCGGACTGATATCAGTGCAGTGACGTGTAGGCAGCAGCAGCAGACCGGCGCAGGCTTTACGTGCGCAGCTTTCTGGTTTACTGTTTTCTTTTCATACGTAGCCTATACTTCCTATGTTTCATGGACTGTAACGGCATTTGCTTATTTAGTAATTTTAATACAGAATTACCTTTGAATAGGGCTGCTCGATTATGTCAAAAATGATAATCACGATTATTTTGATTGATATTGTAATTGAGATTATTAAAGACGATTATTCATTGATTAAAAAAAAAAATCAAAAAATGTTTTTGATGGTGCGACTCAAACATAGGTCCGTTGTGGTGGCAAAATAAAATATATATAATTTACACTTCTCTTGCAACTTTTCCGCGACATTCGTCATAAAGGGCAGGCAGCGCAATTCTACTGAAATGGTGACGTGGTGGTAACACATACCGCTTGTCCAATGTGTTTATCAGTTTATTGAACGCCGGGTCGCTAACGGTGCTGATAGGGCACATGTCTTTGGCAATCATGTATGCAATTGCATCTGTAATTTCTTTATGCCTGCGGGAGCTGGCTGGATATGGGGTGGCATTGTATAGGGTCTCCATAATTGAGGACTGTGTTGCGGTGGCAGGAGTGGAGGAGCTTTTCATTTTTTCCTTCATTGCTTGGTCATGTATTCTCTGTGTGCGGACTTTTAAATGGTTAAATAGATTGGTTGTATTCGCTTGAGGTGCACTGCAGACACGGTCGCGTGACTGACATATCTTGCAAGTTTTCAAGCGGGGGCGGGGCGCAGCGGAGTGCGCAGGTGGAGAAAGAAGGGTTCGCTCCATTTACCACACAAAACACGGCGGGTGGCAGAATGATCGTTTTATTACGATTATCTTGATTTAATGATCAAGGGAAACCAAAATCGTAATCGAAATTCAATTAATCGCCCAGCCCTACCTTTGATGAAAATATAATCAGACACTCTCCACCCCCCCCTAAAAAAAAAAACTCATCGGATCTGCACGATTCACACAAGTCCCCCTGACAGCCGTGAAAAAGGCGGCATCCGCCAAAAGGCGCGCCGTTTGCATCCCTGTGATTTGGAAAAGGTTGGGAACCACTGACGTAACGTAAGGTTAAGCCATCATCTCACTGCCCATCACTGATCTGCTGCGGTCGGGACGCTATGGCAGCGTTGCTTGGCAACGCCTGCATACGGGAGATATTAAATAGTCCACTCGACTTGTAAAAATTAAAAAACCCTCACGATTTTAACTCTAAAACATATTTAAGTATTATTAACTGATTAAATATTTATTTCTTTCGTAAGTGACCATGGTATAAGCGCTAATGCCCTTCAAGGTGTCCATTAACATAAATTAATGGACGACGCGGAGGCGTGAACCGTCCGACGCGAAGTTGAGGACGGTTGCTTCCGCGAAGTCCTCCGCTTCACGTGTTTATGACGGGTTAACCAGCCCATTCAACCTTGACACACCATCATGTCCCCTGTGCCTCAGAGGAGGAACGCTAGAGCATATCCTCAGCTGCTGCCCAAAAGCCCTGGGAGAAAGACGCTAGACTTGGCATCACGTCCAGGTGCTGAAGGCGATAGCAGAAACCACCTTAACCAGCATCACCCAGAACAAGCATTCCCAACCAGTAAGGCAGGCGATTGCTTTTGTCCGTGCAGGGGAGAAGCCCAAGCCCCAGCCTAGGGGGGCAGTGGGACTCCTTGGAACCGCATCAGTCTGGCAGATGAAGGCTGACCTGGGGAAGCAGCTCAGATTTCCAGAGCACATCGTGGAGGTGGTCCTACTGGAGCTGACAGCTCCCTGGGAGGAGCGCATGGAAGAGGCCAATGAGAGGAAGCGGGGTAAGTATGCTGACTTAGTGGAGGAGTACTGCAGACGGGAGTGGCGTGCCCAGTTTGTGCCAATAGAGGTGGGCTGTAGAGGCTTTGCAGCGCGATCTCTCTGCAAAGCAAACAGCCTGCTTGGAATCACAGGTGCACACCAGAGAAAGGCCATCAAAACAATCACAGAGGAAGCTGAGAATGCCTCTAGATGTTTGTGGATCAAAAGGGGCGATCCGTGGGTACTGATGTATATCAACCTACTTAAAAAAAATAAATGAATTGTGCGAGTGGGAGCTTCTGCACATCAGCGTACCCAACATAACCTGGAGCGCCCTGGACACCATGGTGGACTTCTGCGCCATCCTCTGCGGGTCGAACGATGGAGAGATCCACGTGTTCACGCCCGAAAGCGGCCGGGCCGTGCTGGTCATCGACAACGCACACAGCATGGGTGTGACGGCCATCGCCAGCGCCAGGGACCGCAAGAAAATTCGGACCGGAGGGGGCGAGGGACAGGTGCCCGTGTGGGAGCAGCTGCCACTGGCTGCCGGAGACCATGAACGAGCAGGAAGGCCGGGGTCACCGACATCCAGGTGAAGAACAACGACAAGGAGTGCGGGGCCTGCATTATCTGGGACCTAGTGCTCTACGTGAGGAACTAGATGGTGCTGGCCAACACCTTGTTCCGGTGTATTTGCTACCACCCAGAAGAGTACCAGATCATCGCCAGCGCCACGGACTGCAAGATTGGTTATTGGGAGGTGTATGACAGTTCGGCCATCAGAGAGCTGGAGGGCTCCCAATCAGGGGCCATCAATGTGATGCACATCTCCCAAGATGGCCGCCACTTCATCACGGGCATAGACGACAAGCTGGTGAAGGTGAGCTACTCGGAGGGCAAGGTGTCCCACGTGAGCTCGGGCTACAGAGGCAGCATCACCAGCCGCACGCTGGTGACCACCAGCTCAAACGGGGCCATCCTGCGCAGGAGCTTCCCCCACCCGCCGGCCCCCAGCTAGGGGCTGGCCTGGGGGGGCCCCTGGAGGAACCTGCAGAGCCTTGAGACCGCCGTAGTACTGGCCTCTCAATGACAGCAATATAGGAAAGGGCAGCAGGAAAGGAAAGGGCATTTATTCAACAAGTTTTCCCCAACTATAACCTTGCAGTCTTAAGACCATAGCTGGAAAGTTGGCGGACTGTCTCCGCGGTTTGTGGGATGCTGGGGACGGTGGAGAGTTAAAAAAAAGTGGTCGTCCCTAGCGAACGATGCGAAGATGAGAGGGGTCTTACAGAGGAAGGACCAAGCAAAGACGGGGGCTGGTTTGCCTGAGGTGAAGCCCCTTACCTCACTGGAGAAGATCCTGGCCGTCATGGGTCAAGTCTACACCGAAGGTAAGTTGACTTCAACGTTAGCTTCTATCGCTAACGGTAATTAGCCAACTAGCTTAGCAATCACCAAGACATACTGCAAGACCGCAAGCGCTAAATAGTAACTGCTAGCACTATCAACTAGTGCGGCACAGTGTGGCACTAATATCTGCATTATTGATTAACTGGCTTTGAGGAGTGGCTACACAGTAGCCTAACCCTAGAATTGGGCCATCAGAAAACTGTTACATGTTGGACCACTATGTCGGCCTATGTAGACAGCAAAAGGAAGACCAACACTGACAACCCTCTAACGTGAAATCATTTGTGTATCACAGGCATTGCAACCAGCAGAGGTGGGACTGGATGAGGTGGTGTTCGAGGAGAAAAGTGGTGGCGAAGAAGTGGCGACTACCTCGTCTAAAGGTGTACTAACGCTGATGGATTCAGAGTGTGACGTCCTGACATCACCACCTGGTAAGTTGATTGTCACTACTTAAAGTAAATAGTAAATTTGAGATGCATTTTATGGTTAATATGCTACTCCATATTACCAGTTTAGGTAGGCTATGTCCCGTTTAAGTCTACGTTCTGTTCAAGGAAAGGTACCTAGATTCAGTTTTTAATTCTTCTCTACAGCTAAAAAGAAGCCTACATAGGCCTATGGGCCTACAAGAGGTTGGAGAAGGAGAAGCTGCTGGTCATGTGGGAGAGAGTGAACATTGAGGAAACTGCAATTGGAAAGAAAAATTTGAATTTATGAAGGAGTATTTTAAACATGGAAAGGAAAACATAGTACCCCTGTCTGAAATATGGTGGTGTCATTAGGTGAGGTTTCAAGGGGTATCCCGAGCCCCCCAAAAGCCATTCACTTGCCCTGCCCTCACTCAGGTAAGCATTGATATTACTGTAAATGGGCACATTGCAACATTTAAATAATATTTTCAGTGAAGCCTATGATAAAGACGATAAAACAATTATTTATGTTAGTGTTTATGAAGGACTTACCTGGTATTGAATATGAATGAATCATGGATGGATCCAGGCCACTTTGCCAACAAATGCCCTATCACCATGTTTTGGTCCCCTACAGCCTGAATGTTGATGGCATGGTATCCCTTGCGGCATACGTACACCGGCTCACTTGGCGCTTTGATTGGAAAAAATTTGATTGGAAAAAGTGACCAATCACTCCTGGCATCCCATTCTGCCATAAAAACTCATCCTTTATACCTATGAACTCTCCACAAGGAAACTTAATATAATTAGGTACAAGATTGCAGATGGCTTGTGTGACTTCCATGAGATTGCACGAAATACACGGCTGTGACACAGATGACAGACTTGCAACCTCAGTCTGGAAGTCACCCTTGGCAAAAAAACGCAGAGCATTTGTTACTTGCAGTAGCACTGGCAAGGCTCCATGTCTTCTTGTAGGCCTCAAGAGCTGGGCGTAATTCACCTTTAGCTAAGCCCCGCCCCCCTTGGTTTTTGTTGCTAAGTCCGACAAAATTGTTACTTTCAACATGGCGTTTTTGACAGCTCTTCCAGCTGAACTGCTGTCCGGCTTTTATAAAGCAGAAAATGCTGTTTCTGACCGAAGTAGACAGAGGTTTACAATATGCTTTTGAGGGTTACATACCGGACATCAAGGTAACAAAAAATCTGCACAATGTGATAAAAATAGAGACAAAAGCATACAGATCACCATCAAAAAGTGAGTTGCCACATCAGCTGGAGATCGAGACAAAGGCTGGTACAAATTATGTCAACGAGCAACACTGTTCCTGTAAAGCTGGGTAGGTCTATATTCACTATTATCGTTGTTATTATGAAGCAGAAGCACAAAGCATGTATAACATTGTATAGCCTTATATGGTAGTGTATCATAACCGTAATAAGCAATGTTAGCAGGCTAGCTGTAGCCTAATTAACGAGGTGATCTTTTGTAAACTCTGCAGGGTTCTGCGCCCACATCATTGGGCTTATCCATACCCTGGACCTCTGTAAGACACAAAACGCCGACATGTCTATAGGCCTACAACCAGTCCTCCAGAAGCTTACCACAACAGTGGCATAAACCCAGAGGTGTCAAAGTAACAGCACAGCCCGTGACAGCAATCGTTATAGCCAGGGCCAAGACGGACAGAAAAAGGAGACCGATCTTCTGCCAATAGAACGACAGGTAAAAAAAACTCGTTTTTTAACTTGTTTTTTAACACACCTTATTTCTTTTTTCCAGTACTGCCTTCTGCCTGTACTCCAGATCAGATAACATAATTGGGAATGTATAATTTTGTATTGATCAGAATGACATAAGTAGACATGAATGCTTTTTGTATCTCACAGAGCCATGTCTGAGGTCACAGATCAGGATATTTTGTTGTTGAGGGAACTGTCAGGGACACCTATGAGCTACATAGCAAGCAAGCCCCCGATAGATGTAGAATTAGGTCAGGAGAAGTACCCTCTTGGAAGTGGCCTGAGCTACCAGGTTCTTATTTATTTCTTATTTGCAGGGAGAGATTTTATTAGACACATACATACATTACATTCATTCAATTCAGTAGCTTATCTTAGTGTCTCAGTGTGTAGAGACATATTTATCATTGCTAGATAGAGCCTATGCCTTTATTATGTGTGGCTGGAAATTTGACAGCATACAGACTACAAACCATATCTGATTTATTTTTCCAAGCCTGACATTAGGGATCCTTCCAGAAACTATTTTAATTTTTTTCGGTTTGACGATGGCTCTTTCCACATGTACCCGGTGTTTGGCTATTTTCTTTGTCATCTCAACATCTGTAGCTGTAGCTCATTTGACGATTTGATTTGGCAAAAGGAGGAATGTTCAAATTAAGACCTAGCTCATTCACATCCTTCTCAATAAGAAAGCCTTTATCAACCATGAGCCCATCACCTGCCTTAAAGATGAACTGAACTGAAATAATCAACATTGATAACTTGTTAATTATGACCATAATTAAAAAAAGACACAAAAAAATATTTCAAAAATCAATACATAGCTTTCACATAGCGTCACAAAAATTGTGTTTATTAGTATTAGAACGCCGCCATTTTCGGTGACGTCACTGGCATGGTAGGACCGTAGGTCATTGGAAGTTCTGTAGGCAGAAGCTGCAGACACGCGAACGTCTTCTACTGTCTATGGCGGAAAATAGTGATTTTAACATAGCAGGTATGTTTTTGAGCGTGTGAGGGACATACCTATAGTGCTCGACTACCAAACAAAGCAGTGTAGCGCTGTCAGTTGAGCTATTACGGCAAGACATGTTCGATGCACTTTGAGAGATACACCCCCGGATGAGCATAGATGCGAGGCGGATTCACGTGTCACGGTTTACTTTAGGTGGATGTTGATGGATATTGCACAGATGGATATGCACAGATCTTATTATGGAACTATTTCCTCGAGTTGAACTCCCTCTGCATCAGCAATCTGCTAGTCGGCGAACTTCATGGTGAGTAGACGTTTGTGGAACTTTCTGTTTACAGACCCGCCGTGGTTTAATTAGCAGCTAAGAAACAGATCTGTGATATCGTTGGAGTCATAGTTTATACACTTCATGGTCGGAGTGCTGGCTTGTGGAGATTGACACGAGAGTACATGTTCCAAATGTTTAGCTGCTAACCGTTGCCCTAGGTTGGATCGTGTCGTCACTAATTTGGTTTTGGACTCAATTGCCGCAAAACCCCTATCACGGACGCTGTAAGCCTACACTGGTTGAGGATTTATTTGTACGTGTATGTGAATATGTTAGTGGTTTGTGTATGTGACCCGAACATCCAGCACTTTGCCTAGTAGACCAAGTGTAGCTACTAGCTAGCATGCTGGACAGCAGCTAAACATACCGCTCTCAAAGCCCCGAGCCCTATTGTTATCCTGTGGATTTAAGTTAATCTTGTTTCGCTGGACAAATGATATATCAAAATGTGCGTCTTCATCGGGATGGGTGTGCTCGTATGTGTTAAAATAATATGAATTTTTCGTTATTTGCAAAAAACGGAACATTTTCCCATAGAAAATGCATGGGAGGAGGTAAAAAAATAAAGACTTTTACTACTGCTGTCTGCTGCTCCTGCATACTTTCACCTAGAGACTCCATTGTAACTTTAAAGATCCCATGCCACACCTATTTCATTCATTTTTTTATAATCCTTGATGTCCTTTGATTGAGTTTGTAACATTATTTGTGTTGGAAATGTCTTGGATGGCTTATTTCAAGCTTTCTAGTATCACTGAAAAGCCTGGTAGAAAAGACGACTGGTTTTCTCATGAATATTCATGTATTAATGAGCATTGCTCTGATTGGATCACTGTTCTCATGAATATTCAATATTTAAATTTCGCTTTGCTCTGATTGGATCAGCCTCTGGATGACTTAACAGCTATCAACGTGCTTACCGAGGCACAGCAAACCTAAAAACAATGGCAGGGATTTTGCCTTACGTGTTTGATCCAGAGTCGGAAGATGAGCCTGAAGGAAAAGACCAACAACAACCACAAACACGTACGATGGACGTTTCAGAATGGTAATTTGTGCTAACTTAACCTATCAGACAAGTTTGATAAAATACTGGCATAGGGCTCAGTGGTGGCTATACGCCAATAAACGGAGTGTAGGCCTATTCCCACCTCTTTTATTTCCCGAAATAGATTATGCACTTCCAAATCGTTTATGAACCCAATGCATTTTGTAATATTACAAAATAACACGGTATTATCCACATTTAGGCTACGTATAGTATAGTACAGGCCTATGCACTCAACTTTCCCGGAGGCTACCTGTCCAAACATTTTTAGTATGTCTTTTGTAATCATCACGTCGTGGTCCACCTTGCTATGATAACCACATGTCTGCTTTTTATTAGACCACTACACACCTGCATATAGACCTTTCCATCAAATAGCTTGTTAGTGATTGCTTTATTGATAGACATTCTAACAGAGCAACCAGGTTATTCAAATAGGCCTAGGCTTAGGATAGTCATAACTCTTTTTTGTATTGGCATTCAGAGATGTTGTAGGCCATTTTTTTCATTTTCATATAACCAGACTGATTTTTTTTTTATATATTAGGGAGGCCTATAGCCTAATTTGTGTTTCATTATCGATGGCTGCCAAACACATTGCCTACCTTTTGCTTCAGGTGTACCTGTGGGAATTGCTCTACAATGCAGAGGTGGAGAATGTATGCTGCAGGGAGACACCAGACAGTATCACCATGGGTGATATGGATTACATTTTGGTTATACACTGTCAGTAAAATCAGATTTAATTAATCAAACATATCTGATTGCACAGGTTGTAAGAATAATGGAAGAGGAGAATCCACCAATATTATGCATGGCCCTCCACCCAGGACTAGATCCAGTTTGTTTCAATAGGTATTCCCAGCGAAATGCCCTTAACATTTATCAACGCGATTATGGGAACTTACAAGTTAGAGGCAATGAGTAAGTGAGATGAAAAAATGTCTACACTACGGCATATCAGCATATTCAATCATGTCTACCAAGCTCATACACTATTTTGTATAGTGAAAGTCAAAGTGATGGAGCTGTACCTACCAATAATACCAATACAAATAAGAAACATTTTGAACAAACTTTATTCTATTTACACATGACTAAACATGTCATATATAACTCACACACTATATACAGTTCAGCCTTGGCCATATATTCATAAACAACAATGTCCTCTGCTTTTTGACAGCCGTTGCAGGTACTTGGCCTACAGGTCATTTGTCAGCTGGTGCTGGGGATATCTTGGCAGGAAGGTACGTGTTGTCATCCCCTCTTGTGTGGTCCAACACATATGAAGGGAGTTCCCTGATGCTGAAGGCCAATATGTTGGCTTTAAACCTCCTCCACTCTAAAGTGTGAAACATAGGCCGCAACAGCGTCTTCTAAGGGTGGATTTTCGTATTGGGACGACAGGTCACTGGGCACAGGAATCTTTTGACGTTCCTCCAAGTAGGGCAGGGGGGTAGGCACTACCTTTTCAAAGAGGAGATGCATCAGGCTGAAGATATAGCCTAAAAGAAATACAATGTAGTTAAAATCCTCATGTAACAAAGTGTTTTATACATCTATAAATATTTTCTTACAACTTACAATATGTTGGTTGTGTTTTTACTGCTTTCACTGTGGACTCTTCCCCTTCATCTTCCTCCTCTACAGCTAACCGGGGTCTTTTAGCTGGCGTTGGCTTGATTGGCGTAGAGGTCGAGGGTCCCCAAGGTGCATCATCGCTAGTTGTACTCACACTTACAGAGCAGGCAGTAGTTTGCGTGCCTAGGGAATATTACGGCACATTACTGTTTTGTTACACCATTTATGTGAGAATAACAACAGAAGCCATGCAGTAATCTATAGATTACTTCAGGTGTGTAGAGTTAAAAAATGAGTAATTAAGTGTATATACTATAGCTGGCAAGTTATGCTGAACACAATAGTACACAGACCGTAGCAAACATTTGAAGTTTTAATTAGTTCATGAAATCTACTAGAAGGTGCATGAACTATTTAGATTTATGCAAACCCTATTTTATAAATATATCTCGATGAACTGAGTTTACTTGGTTTAGCAACCATTATCAACACTGCATGATCAGAACAAAAGTTACTTGGCACATGAGCATTTGAAAAATGAATGAAATCACAAACCTCTGCTTCTCACATGACTGCTTTAAGTACCAACAGAAAGCTGCGTACCCCTTGATGACAGACTAGGTGGATCTGTTTGGCAAGATGCATGGTTGTTGGATGTTCTTGATAATCCTGATGTGCTCTAAATGACATAATACCCACAAGAGACAATTAGACACCAAGTAAAACATAAAGCTAAATCATAGCCTGAAGCCAAATGAATAAAGTCCTGGAAAAATTTGACATAGATGTTAACTTACACTGTAATAAAAGAGCAAACTTATCAGAGTAGTAGACTAGCCTACAAGTTATCCCCATCTACAGGCAAATTAGATCAGATTGGATTAGATTGAACTTTATTGTCATTGTGCAGAGTACAAGTACGGGGACAACGAAATGCAGTAATTATCCTGATAGCTCCCAGATTAGTTTGGTAACCATACCTACTAGACGGTTGTGCTGCTGACATGAAGAAAACTATGCAGAAATTGTACACATATATACAAATTTAAATACCGTGTATGGGCAGAAAATCCCTGATGGCTATAACTCGCTGATAGTAGTAGAGAGAGCACATCCAACTCTGTACAGGTGCAGGGTAAAGAGTCCGTCAAATAATAAGAAACAGTATACCCGCACACTGTCGCTGCTGCTCCAAGTGATTGTATTAGATGAGCAGCGACATTGTGCGGGTATACTTTTTCTTATTATGCAACTCGCTGATAATCATAACTTGCAACAGTAGCTACCTTATCAAACCTCTTGGTGATTAGCCTACACAACCATCATCATGTCAACACTGTTAGTAGCTACAAGCAAAAAGGTTGACCATTGCCCTGGTCACCTCAATTAAATCAAAAGTATAATGAGGTGGCAGGAATATGTTTTGCGCTGTGTTGTTCTTTTCCTTTACCTTCACTGCAACCATATTAGTATATCTAGGCGGCTACCATGGATTGAAGTTAGCGCTAGCTGCAAGTGCGACTTTACTGTTCATGCTAGCTGCTAGCGTTGTCCAAAATGGGCACATAGATCATGTAGCTGCTAGTTACATATAACTTTTTAAATAGGATTTCATTGTGTAGATAAAAGTTCTTACGGCTGATGGAGAGGTGGGCGACCTCCGTGATGGCACAACTCCAGGTTTCAAAACCAACTTTGAGGCAAACCCAATGCTGTACTCCCCGAAGTTGACGAAGTTATCGTCGCTGAAATGCGCCGAACACAGCACTAATCTGCTTCCATAGTTTTCTGGTATTCGATCTCCAAAAATAAATTGCAACCATTTCTCCCTTAATTCCTCTGTCTTTGGCAGGAGATGCAATGTGGACGAGTTGCTTTGTCATAACACAAAGGTTCGATTTCGTTCTGCCATTGCATTCAAAATTCTGTAACTAGCCTGTTACTACTAGCTCAATCTCGACTCCTTCAGAATTTCTGTGGGTGGTTACGAACCAACCAAGTGGGCAGGGTCATGAATAATAATTTGTCAGTGCTACGTAGCAGTGTCACTTTATCCAGATCGGCTCATTTTTTCTGCCTTTTTACTTTCGTTGGCTATTGTATACAGCAGAAAAACTGCATAGATTTCAAACTTACCACAGGTCACAAACTTATTCTGACCTATAGTTATTTAATAAACAATAGCAAAAATGGGATTTTAATGGCATGGGATCTTTAAACAGTAGACAAAAGTCTTGTGTATTTGGTGTATATTTCCATGTTTTGAAAGGTCATATAGTTTTTGATCAATCACTGTTCAATGACCATGATCATTTTTGGAGAAATGATGAGATTACAATGGGTGTGTATTGTGTTGAATAATTAGTGTCCGAGTGCAGCTAGAGTCGGAGAGCCCCAGACAAATTAAAAAAAAAATTCTCTTTCCACGCTGCTCCTAGCCACAATTTACAATGTGGCTACAAACTTTGTAGACAAACATGTTCCGTCTCTCACAATGTGCTCAAAATATCGGAGACTTGAAATTTGAATTAGCAGCCTCTACGTGCGGCCAGTCTGTGTCTGCCCCTCATTGACTCAAATACAAATATTTTCCGAGAGAAGCAGGACGGAGCCCTGTTTTAAACTTGCGAGTGTATCCGAAATATTTACTCTAGAAACATTGTAGAAACACCAAATCGTTCAGGAAGTCCTTACAGCGATGATGGTCTTGTTTTTTTCTGATAGGAGCTACCATTTTCTCAGAATAAGCCCAAATATGAGACCAGTGCTGAGGCAGAAAATGGCTCCTTTCCTCAACGTCTGTCGTCATCGCGTCAACATCGCACGTGTTTGCGTGTGTGGGTGCTTGCGTCTGTGTGGGGGTGTGCGCATCCTCTAATGATACAAGAGGACTCCTATTGGTCCTTTTCACTGGCGCAAATGTTCTCGGGCTGTTGTCAGGCAGACCCTACAGATATACCTCGTTTGATTTGACGGCAGATACAATTGCAGACTGGCACCTATATAGGCATCTTGGGGCCTTAGCCCGGAAGCTTTCCCCTGCTGCTAGCTCAGAGGAGTGTGTGGTGGCGTTCCATGGTATGTTGGCGACTTTCCTTCCCTTTATCGGGAGTAGCGCATATGGGGTAAGTTGCTGAAAACACAACACTCTGTTTCGTTAGCGTAGGATCGCGTTGGACATTAAGCTTGACTTTGTTACTCGTCGTGTTTTGGCTATAATCATCTGACATTCAAGTATGTACAGTTGGTGTCTTGAAATCAAAAACTCATGTCTTGAAATAATTTTTTTTTAAATTAATAACATTGAGTGACGCGGTCTCTGTATCGATCGCTTGGCACCCATACACACACGTAAACAGCGCTAGATCGTGCAGCACCTGTATGTGTGTGTGTGTATATATATCAGGGCTTGAAAACGAAATGATTTTTCAATCGTTCCGCTCCGAACGGAACCGGTATATTTAACGTTTTGTTCTTGCGTTCCGCCACCAACATATCGTTCCTGAACCGGTTCGGAACGTAAAATAACGTTCGTTCTTAACGTTCCGACGATGGTCGATATCTTACAATAGAGTAGACCTACTTATTGGTATTTGCCCTTAATTTACACAGTAGAACAAAAATACTGTGCACGCTTCTCACCTTCACAAACGTACTCAAACAATGAGGTTATTCTCTCAAGGTACTCCTGGGCATAGGTGGTAAGTGCGCAGCGCGGGGTTAACATTTCGCACTTCTTCTTGGTGTCCTTGCAAAGAAGCAGCAGTGGCTTGTAACCAACTGCATGGAGTTTCTCAAGCTGTAATGACAAAAATATGAATTTGCTTTTTAAAGAAATGGAAAAGCAACAGCAGAAGTATCTCAGCATATTAATTATTGAGGAAATACAACATTATTGGTTAAAGAATCCAGGTAAATGCCATTTTGAATTATATTGACTTCATGGTGGGTTTCGCTTTTGTATGATGACGTATGTGTAAACAGGAAAGACTTATACAGTAGAAGCATAAACCAACTATATGCTGACAAACTAATATCACAAAATTGTACATACCATGACAGCGGCCTCATCCTTGATGGATACAATGTTGTGGTTTTTCTTACGACCAAACACCCATTCCTCTCGCTTGTCATCAAACCGTTGAAGCTTCGTCATAAGGCGTTGCTTCACAGGCTGCTCTTTTTTACAATGTGAGCATTTCTTTTGTGCACAAAATAAAATGGCCTGACAAAATGGACGAGTCTTTTTTGTAGACCCCCCTGGCATTCTGACAAACTACAAACAAAGACTAACAAACAAAAAGAAGACAAATAACACAGATAAGTAGACAGAGATAGATAGATGAGATAGATAAAGAAAGTGAGGGATAAAGATATAGATAGAGATCAGAGAGATGGTTAGAAATACAGACAGGGCTGGATAGACAAACTGGTTGAGAGATACACAGAGGTAAAGATAAAGAGATGGTTGGAAATATAGACAGAGAGATAGATAGAGATTGGCTCTTAAAAGTGCCGTTGGTTTGTGGTGTGGGTGTAAGATGAGTAGTGTGTTGTTGTGTGTTGGTTGGATGTAGCTGCAGAGAGAACAGAGAAAGTTAATGTAGTTAGCAAATACAAAATAAACAAATATATTTTTTCTATGACAACATTTTCAGTGGCTATAATCGGCATTTTGCATATTCTAGTCCGTTCTTTTTTCTTTCACCAGGGCCACTGCTGAGTGGAGAATACTGGAGAAAAAAGATGTTATCAAATATGTATCTACTCTTTTGTAATCTGATAACGTAATCCCGATTAGCCTACGTGTAATAATTTACGACACAGCCGTGCCTATATTAATAATGAAAGGTTTGAAATGTGTATCCGAATGAATGAATCGTCATTTTCCGTTGCGTCCTCAGTAATTACGGTAAAAGACTGAAAGTTCGCGGTTGTCCACTTCCTTTAACACTGTTAAACGCGCGTAATAGCGTCTGGGGGCCTTTGCAGCAGGCAGGTCAGGCTAAATTAATATTGTCATTACAGATACATTCATGCAGTCACAGTCATATTGTACTCTTTAAAAAGGTTGATGCTTTTTTCTCGATGCTTCCTTTCACCTGATGGAAATGAAGCATTGCGCTAGTTTATATTGAACATTAAGCCTAATTTCACCGGGAAAAATAAAAAAACTGTCAAATTGATGTTGCTGACAAAGTCCAAACTATCGACCAGGCTTTGAATCACTGGCCTAATGAATAAACCATGCGAGTTATGGCAAAGAACGGCATCATTAATGACATTTCAGCCACACATGCAGCAGAATATTATGAGCGCACATCTTACCTGTGTAGTGTTCTGATCGCAATGAATGAGCCGATCCCCGCAGGAAGCTGCTGAAACGCGCCGTCACCTGCAGGTGGTGCTGCGCACGACATATAATAATAATCCACCGTACAGTAAAATATATCTTATCCTAAATATAAAAGCTTTCATTTCTAACTGTGCTGGCTTTAAAAGGTACAAATAAAAAGTACAAACTATGTTCACAGTGTGTTGGCTTACATATCTGAGCCAGTTCAGCCAATCAGAAAGCTTCAAATTCTGTTTCCTGTACCGTTTGTGGCTGGTCGATTTTTATTATACACACATTATTTTCTTTCCATTTCAATATAACTGCTACAGGGCAGTATTTCGCCAGCCACTGACGATAACCACCCATCGGCAATATAAAACATTATAGGCTACGAAAAGCTGGCGTCGTCACCACAGCAACAGTCGCTGAGACTCATGGGAACTGTAGTGTAAATTGACGCAACAAATCAATGAAATTACGATATTTCTCGGAAAAGAAGCATAAATATTTCTTGGCGATGGCCACTACACAACTCTGTAGTATCGTTAATGATCAGGAGTATATATTTATTTTATTTTGACCCGAAAGAACCACGAAAACTCTTATTTTCTGTCATATGTGCCGCCTGCGCATGAAAACAGTGCGCTTCCGGGACCTATAAAGTACAAAAAGACAAGATATCGAATTTTAAACATCAATTAAGACATTAAAAACACATAAATGTGATAATCAGAACCACGACCGCACAGGTGTAAAATACGTGGTGCAAGCACGAAAATTGCTTCCCATTGAAATACATCGGTTTTAGATTCGTCCTGAGCAGCACGAAAACAAGTAATCAACCGTGGCGTGGAGCACGAATTAGATAGTTTAATTTCGTGACAGTTTCACGAACTGCCGTGAGACTGGGTTGGTTCTTCTGGGCTAATTGCCTGCCTGTTGGTGTCCAGCTTCGTAATGGATGGCGCAACGATCCGTAGCAGCTTTTCAAACTGAGACTTGTTCAGCCTGAAGTATGCAGCAAATCGCGCATCATCAAAACGGAGCTCTTGAACTAAATTGTGGTAGGCACCTTGATGTTGCCTTCGTCGAGTGATGTCGTGCATCCACAAACGTGCAGGTACACGATTCTCCTCAACTTCAGCTAGTGCCAAAGCAAGTGCCAATCGTCTGTTTGCCATTTTGTAACGACAATGTAGCCAAAGATTCTCAACCGTCTCTGATGTAGCTACTAGTAATGTCGAGTTCTAGAATGGGTTCATTGCTAAGCGATAAAAAAAAAACGCTCTTGGCGCTTTTTTGAAGAAACGCTGAAAAAACGCTCGGCTCAACTTTTCCCTATATAAAAAGACGCTTGGTCTGAACACCCCCTTAGACCTCGGAAAAAGGAGATACAGGAGATCCCCCAATACATTTACATAGGGCCCTGGGGCCTCATTACAGAAATGTCCTAACTCCTATCTTAACTTATCTTGAAATCCTATCTTAACTTAAGATTGGGAGGCATTTAGGGGTTTTGGTATTACAGAAGAAGGTTTCCTATCTTAACTTAGGACATCATCCTATCTTATCTTAAGATAAGAATTTAGCCATTACAAAAGCATCCTAAGTTAAGAATTTCCAAAGTTAGAAGGCCATTCACCCTGTCCTAAATTCAAAGTAACTGTTACCAAGTGAAAAAAATATGGCGGCAGCACTGCTTATAGGTATGTATGGCAATGAAGATGAGCATCCTAACAAATGTAATGGCAGAAAGGCTACTTGGACCGCATAATGATGCGATACATTTTCCTGACCATATTTTTTTATCTAATATCGCCTGCAAAGACGTTTAATTTTCAATTTGGTGAAATAATTCACTTTTCGCTGAGCCACACCCTAGAATGCAGACTGGCCAATCACAGAGGAGCCAAAAACAGCCTCCGACTAAGCTTCGACACTTTCATGACAGCGCTCCATTGACTGTCTCAGCTTTTCTTACTTTTAACGCGTTTGTCGTTTGTGGACTATAAGGAAGATGGTTAAATGTTGTGCCTGGGGCACTTTTAAGACTGATAGTCATTACCCAGAGAGGTTGGAGGGGGGTGTGCATTTTTTCCCTTTCCTCAAACCAAAATCAAAGCCTGACAAGTGTTGCCTGTGGATAAAACTTTGTGGACATCCTCACGCTCAGCTGAACCCCTCAAGGATCGACCAGCACACTTTTGTGTTTTCAAAGGTAAGATTGTTGTCTTTAACATACCCTACAATTAAGTTAAACTATTCAGCATGAACTGCACCTATCTGAATCACATTATCCAATGAAAAGTATAACAGATCTGTGCAGCAGCAGCGGCAGCGGTGTGGCCATGATATGCGCATCAGTGCTTGTATAGCCGGTTCAGTGTCACAGCACCATGGGCAGCGCTGTGTGTGTGTGTGTGTGTGTATGTATACAGTATATATATATATATATATACCAGGGCTCCGAACCGGTTCAAGGAACGAAAACGAATGGCATTTTACGAGGAACGGATACGGAAACGAAAACCAAATGGTCTTCAACTGTTCCAGAACAGAAACGTTATTCTGAAATCCCCAAAACCGGTTAATAACGTTTTTTTTTTCGTTCTCTATATAGCCTATACAATTTCACAAAAGCATAGCCTATTTCATGAAAAAAAAAAAAAAAAAACTATTTCCGGTTGCCGCGTTCACTTCGCCGCCCGCTAAGCTCAGCTGCCTGTCAATTCCCACCACCACCCTGGCGAGAGGCGATTGAAATGTAGAGTTAAATTGGAAGTTGTTGGAGAGACTTGGGTATTTGTCAGCAACATAGACAATACAACATATTCGCTTATGGCGAGGTTAGAAATGATTGAGCGAGCCTCTATATCTGAAGATCGCCATGGAATATGGATAAAACATACAACCAGGTAAGGAGTTTCTAGCCCACTTATCCAGAAATGATTTTGATACGAAAACATATTTATCAGAGAATATAGGCTACAGTCAGCAGCAGTCTGCCTGGTATGTGAGATGGATATCGCAAATATTTTTACCGTGTTTGACCCATGGGTTATGTTGCTCAGTTTCCAATGTTTTTTCCCCATAGAGTTGCATGTAGATTCCTTACACTAAGCATTATTAGACTTAAGTGCTGAAACATGTGACTGCCCAATAAGTTAATAATTCATTTATTTATTTTTCTTTGGGCCAGTAATTAAAATTATTACTCATAAACAAGTAATTAAACAGTGATTAATCTAAAATAATAGATGAATCAATAATTCCTGCTATTGAATATGAATTGCATCTGTGTTGTTGCGTTTGCTGTATAGTTCTGATGTTCTTACTTTCGGTCTGTTTCTGTGGAGAAGTTGCATTGGAAATCTCAAGTATTATAATAGAAAGTAGCATTGTAGACAGACAAATCTTTTAAAAATTCATTCATTCAGTTCATTCATTCATTTATTCCTACAGTTTTTCACAAGCACATTGTGGAAAAACTGAGGTCATGTTGAAAGAAGCTTTGGGTTGATGTACCAAAATTATTCAAAAAGTGATGTGTACCATTTTGTGCATCTGCATTATACACTACTGTATGTGTATAGTTTTGTTTTTTTGTTGTTTTTTTTTTACCAGTGAAGCAAACTCAGGCCACCATTTGAGACACTGTGACACTGAACTTGGTTCACTTTGGGTTTATTCTTGTTTTGCATTTGAAGATGCAAATGGTAAGCTATTCAAGCTCTTTCATGGGACACAACACATTGATCTACAAGTGATGAGTGCAATTAACATTGTGCAATTGTTACCCTCACTTCTAGAAACAATACCACCAAAATATTATGACTGTGCTATGAGGCTCAATAAACAGAACAAAGCTAGCCAAAATGCTCTGCAATGTCTCGGGAGAGGGTATGCCATTGAGCTACCTAATGACCTTAAAGTGAAACTAGGTGCGAGTGTAATTGCATTTAATCTGATTGTCTGTCATGGTAGACTGTACCATTCCAAAAGGCACAGTAGAGTCACAAAAAGAAATACATACACTATTAAATACAATTGTAAGGTTACAAAAACTGAAAAATGTGGCTTTATAGAGTGTTTTGTTACTCAGAATAATTCAGACTATGAAAAAGAAGAGTTTGCAATAGTAATTCCTTTGAAGCCAGTCACAACAATAGAATCAGGAGTATACAGTCAGTATTTTAATCTATCTCTTCCTTACATTCACTTACTACAGCCCACTCATCCTCTTGAGATTGTAAAGGCTGACATGTTAATTGAAGTGTGTGTGTGTGTTGATACAATGACCAATTCTGTTTTTGTTTGTGAAGCACCAAACACTATTGAATCTGATTAGATTTAACACTTGTCATTTTAACTACAATTGCAAATGTATTCATTATATTTCAATGGATTTATTTCCAACTTATTAAAAGTCATACTGGAATTCTTTGGCCATCTATTTGCTGATTATTGTGTACATATTATGTATTCATATGTAGTCATATTATTGTCAAATATAACATTTTATACTATGCTTCATCAATATAGAGTGAGTGTGAGGTTGGTAATGAATATCCCCTCTGCACGTCCACTGCAGTGTTATCACCAACTTCAATGAGTGCTATTTTGCTGTTATTGGACTTGATCCATGTCTGCCTACGCTTAGCTGCTTGGTGCCCAATAATAGGAAAAGGTAGAAAGACGGGTGCCTATACAGCTTGTTTGCTTGCCCCAATTCATGTAAACAGTCATTTCTGTGAAATGTTCACCACTACTGGCAAATTTGTTCCCAGAAGGTCACCAGAAGTTTACCGCTACTGGCTAACTTTAGTGGCAAATCACTGGCAAACATGTTTGCCACTAATGGAAAACTTGCCATTGTTGCCAGAAGCTTGCCAAAAGTTTGCCACTAGTGGCTGATATCGGCAAACTTGCGGTAACATTTTCTGGCAAACTCATGTTTGCCGGAAACTTACCACAAGTTTGCAACGAATTTGCCGCAAATATTTCATTTTTGTAAGGGTGCTTATACTGATAATAACCACAAATTACTCTGATCACCGCCGACTTCATTGCTCACAAGTAAGAAAAACTCATCCGCGGCCCCCGACATGCCAGTTACTCAGGCTATCCACTGCAAAATTTCGTCAGTTTAATCAGTGAGTATCAAAAAGACAGACACCAAAAGAAAGCCTAACCGCATCGCTTGTTTAGCCCAAAACGTTGTCCTACCGGTAATCCAGTCTTTTCTTCAAGCGTTCAATTAGCACCACCTGCGACACGTGAGTGTATTTTCATTCATTCATTTCATCAGTGTACATGATCGTGGCTATGGCGTAACCTAACCACCAACAGCCCCCCTCCCCCTTAGATCCCTATCTGACAGCATACCTTTTGTGATGGATACAGAGAATAAAGCTCTATGTCTCCCACAGGATGATCACTCTATAGTTGAGGTAGCAGTCCGCAACTTCATTGACATTTTGTCAAATGCGAGGACACAAGCTGCACCACATCAAGGAGCCAGACAAAGGTATGATGAGATGGGCATGAGTGTAATTTATTTATTGCTCAGTATTGTCAACATCTATAATTATCAACTTAGAACATGTCCAATTAAGGCAGAATAGGGAAATTAGAAGTGCTGGCCAGAGGATCTGTACAAAGAAATAACAGAATGAGGTTCGCAAAGTCCAGCTCTTTTCAGTCTGCCAGGAAGCCCTGTTCAAGTGGCGGCAGAAAAAGTAAAATAACTTATATAAATAAATACATACAAGGAAAAAATAACATAACACGAATTTTGAATGTTGGCATTAGAACAGTGTTAACTTTGCATGGAAGGTGGAGTGTCTGACTTATTCTACAATAGTAGAATATAATTATAATTTCATGTTATCCTAAGTCGTCTTTGTGTTCCAGCCTCCAGCCACCAATTCAGATGCAGCCACCACGCCAACAGCCAGCAGTCCTGTCCACTACAACAGCCAGCAGTCCTGTCCACTACAACTGCTTTTCTTCTCCCATCTAATTCAGTGCTGATGAGGGTGTGCAGCTGGAGAAGACCTTCAAATACCTAAAAGAAAGAAGGAAGAACATTTTCATTTGTCACTGCAGTCAGTGGACCTTATTTATCAAAGTGGTGTAACATTAAATCCACGAATACAATAGTTTCACAAACACCATTTCAGAATCAGAATCAGAATCAGAATCAGAATCAAGTTTATTGCCAAGTAGGTTTACACCTACAAGGAATTCGACTTGGTGCAATTGGTGCAAGGGAAAAAACAGTATTAAAAATATAAGTAAGTAAAAAAAAGTAAAAAAGTAGAAAAGTAAAATAACCATAATAAAATAAAATAAATATATATATATATACAATGTACAATGAATATGAGTATGAATATGAATATGGATATGGAATACAGAGCAGTAGTGCATGCAGAGGAAAATGGAAAAATGGTGGACCCGAATGAGTGCACACTGTACACACTGTGCGTTAATGTAACGCAGACGATCTGAAGATGCCACGTTAATGTAGCATGTAGGTCTGTGTGGGGGGAGGGAGAGAGTCAGTGTCAGTGGGGGCTCCGGGCCTTGTTGACAAGGCTAGTGGCAGACGGGAAAAAACTGTTCTTATGCCGTGAGGTTTTGGTCCTGATGGACCGCAGCCTCCTGCCAGAGGGGAGTGATGCAAAGAGATGGTGACCGGGGTGGGAGGGGTCGGCCATAATCTTACCTGCACGCCTCAGGGTCCTGGAGGTGTACAGGTCCTGGAGCGACGGCAGATTGCAGCCAATCACCTTCTCTGCAGACCGAATGATGCGCTGCAGTCTGCCCTTGTCCTTGGCGGTGGCAGCAGCGAACCAGATGGTGATGGAGGAGGTGAGGATGGACTCAATGATGGAGGAGTAGAAGTGCACCATCATTGTCCTGGGCAGGTTGAATTTCTTCAGCTGCCTAAGGAAGTACATCCTCTGCTGGGCTTTCTTGATGAGGGAGCTGATGTTCAGCTCCCACTTGAGATCCTGGGAGATGACAGTTCCCAGGAAGCGGAAAGACTCCACAGTGTCAATTGTGTAGTCGCAGAGGGTGATGGGGGCAGGTGAGGCTGAGTACTTCCTGAAGTCCACAACCATCTCCACTGTCTTTAGAGCGCTGAGCTCTAGGTTGTTCCGGCTGCACCATGTCACCAGATGGTCTATCTCCCACCTGTAGTCAGACTCATCACCATCAGAAATGAGTCCAATGAGGGTGGTGTCATCCGCAAACTTCAGAAGCTTGACGGACTGGTGACTGGAGGTGCAGCTGTTTGTGTACAGGGAGAAGAGCAGAGGAGAAAGAACACAGCCCTGGGGGGAACCGGTGCTGATGGTCTGTGAGTCGGAGATGCATTTTCCCAGCTTCACATGCTGCTTCCTGTCAGACAGGAAGTCTGTAATCCACCTGCAGGTGGAGTCAGGCACACTAAGCTGGGAGAGCTTCTCCTGAAGCAGAGCCGGGATGATGGTGTTGAAAGCAGAGCTGAAATCCACAAACAGGATCCTGGCGTAGGTTCCTGCGGAGTCCAGGTGCTGGAGGATGTAGTGGAAGGCCAAGTTGACTGCATCGTCTACAGACCTGTTGGCTCTGTAGGCAAACTGCAGGGGGTCCAGGAGGGGGTCGGTGATGCCTTTCAGGTGTGAGAGCACAAGGCGCTCAAAGGACTTCATAACCACAGAGGTCAGGGCGACGGGTCTGAAGTCGTTAAGTCCTGTGGTCCTTGGCTTCTTGGGGACAGGAATGATGGTAGAGGTCTTGAAGCAGGCTGGCACGTGACATGTCTCCAGTGAGGTGTAACTTACCTCCTGTGTGAAGTCTACGTGAGCAGAGAGTGACATAATCAGAGTCATTTCACTCATGCATATGAACTCCAGATAGTCCAGGTCCAAGGGCAGTCGCTTCAATGCCTGCTCCAACCTGGACTGCAGTCGGTCCAGAATATGCCTGCCCACCACCACGTCCTGCCATAGAGGAGTTGAAGAGGTTATCATTTATACCTCCCCCATAAGCAAGTGTATAATACATTCTGTGCAATTTATGAGCTCCAAAAATATACAGATGTAGCCTATCATAAAATCTAAACATTAGCAACACCAAATAGACTCCTGTGGGAGTATCCATCACAAAAGGTACGCTGTCAGGTAGGGATATAACGGTCAAATCTTTTAAATATAACTCTGCAGAGTGATAAAAATTCATTTTGAGACCAAAAAGAAATATCCAGTATCCAAATGTCTTTATAAGCCTTAATGTAAGCCAGATATAAATCACCATCTATCCAACAACGATAAACACATAAACACAGAAAAAAAATAACATAATTTGATGATTGTAGTCAACACACGATCGTCATTATCGTCTCACATATGTGAGCCACATACCAGTGTTTCTTCATTCCGGTCCTCGGGACCCACTGCCCTGCAAGTTTTATGTTCCCTGCTCCAACACACCTGATACAAATGAATGGCTCCTTATCAGGCCACTGCGGAGCTTGATGGCGAGCTGATCATTTGAATCAGGTGTGGTGAGTGGAGGGAAACACGAAACACTGAGCTACGCTTTTCAAATTGAACAGACTGTGCGCGCTCCCGCGTACCGGAAATCAATTCCTGGCAGCAATCAACTTTTGGCACAGCACCTGTCATTTCACATGTTACACGTCACACGTTAGGCCTATATGACGCTTATATGACGACATTGAGAAACTTTTGCTACATTGTGAAATTGCCGATACCTTTAATTAACTTACCTGAGCAGAAGCGTTTGACTCCATCCTGTTTTTCCTCCATCAGTACCAACGTGTGCCCACTGAGAGTGTCGTTGGCTCTCAGATCCCGGCTGGCAGAAATTGCTGCTCCTTGATTGGATAGTTGGTTGGCGCGTGGGTGGGCACCGGGTTGATTGGCAAGTCAGTAAGCAACGTGCTTATTTGCTATTCACTCAGGCGTCAAAACAGGGTCAAAATTCGTACTCGTAACTTGAGTTTTGTACTTGAAGATGGGAAATGTGTGTGTCCGTCGGATTTAGTTTTACACATGCACAAAATGTTTTTACAACTTCAAAACTTTGTTACACATACACAAACTATTTTTACAACTTCAAAACTTTGTTACACATGCACAAAATGTTTTTACAACTTCAAAACTTTGTTACACATGCACAAAATGTTTTTACAACTTCAAAACTTTGTTGCACATGCACAAAATGTTTTTACATAGACACAAAATATTTTTACAACTACAAAACTTTATTACACATGTGAACTTCATCTTCATTGTACAAGTACAAAATCTTTCTGACCCTTATTTGATCCCATAGGAGCGGTTCATATTATGTCTAGCGGTTTTTGTGAGAAAGGCGTGTCTGCAGACCCGGAGGCTGTAGACACGCCTTTCTCACAAAAACCGCTAGAATACATCTCACTCACATTCACCTGTGCAAATGCGAATGCGAACTTGCTCCAAGGACACAGACGCATACAGAGATGGCCCTTGATGCACACATAGATTTAATAAAAACGATGATGTCAGACAATAAAACCTATGATGAAATTTCTAATTCATTGTTTTCGATGGGTTTTGAGAAAGGCGTTTCGGTCCCAAATCTCAAGAAATTCTGCGCAAAGTGGAACCTTAAAAAAAAAGGGCTGGTGTCGGCGTTGCAGTTGGAGGGCGCATTTGTGGACGCTGTTCAAGAGGTAAGATGATATTAAGTAACAAAGCGTTTACCTTTTTAAATTGCCAGTCAGATATCAGACCCATTTTACTTATTCTTCATCTATTCCAGTTTGAAATACTGTAGAGTGTTGTGATAAACTACTCACGATGTGTTTATAATCCATCTTGTATCATAATCTGGATACATTCACCGCAACTCTGTAAACTCTCTTTCGCTACTTCTTATTTCCCATCGCCATGGCAACAGTAGCCATAGTTTTTGGGGTTTATGCTCTCCGCTGGTACTATCTTCTTCTCTCTAGTCATCTATTCACCCCTCCATTTTTTCATATATTAATCTATTTAAAACCAAGAAAAAAGAGCAGGAATGTTATTAAAGAGCTGATGGATTTTTCAATTACTACTGTCGCTGAAAGTTCAAGTTATTGGTTCCCGAGAACATCCCTAATTCCAATAGTGATGGGATGACTGATTGATACTAGTCTAATCACAGCCAATGTATATCTTTATGATACTATAACATGGTATATGTGTCCAAACCTCTGCTTTTGTATTTGTGTTTTTAACAACTAATACCTTAAATGCTGACTTTTTAAGACAGGACCAACTTATGGTCGGAGGATGATGACGGGAAACCTCCACAGCAAAGGCATCCATGCCTCAGAAGGGAGAGTTGCAGCTGCACTGCAGGCTGTTCAGCCGCCTTATCATGAGAACCGTCGCCAAGTGAGTATGCACATAAACTCCTCGTTTGTCTAGTACTTTGAATTAAAAAGTAACATACTGGGGTGTAGTCCAGCCGGTAATCCAGACTAAAGCTTTGTTCAACTATGCACTTTGATGTACGACTGTAGCGACTGACCTTTCTTTTCCAAACCCCCAAAAAGCAAGCCGCTCACGGTAGCTGTAAGTAATGGATCAGTAATGGATTTACACATACAGTGAGATCCAAAAGTCTATCCAATTACAGCTTGCTTTAAAAAAATGTCAAATGCCCCATTTCTATCTTGTAAGTCAAATAGCCCTTTCAATTACAGTCAAACCATGTACCAAGTATTCTTCTCTTTTCTCTAGGGTTTAAGGAACTTCAATCCTGTGGCGTATCAAGCGGCATATATGGGTCAAAAGCTTCACATGGACCAAAATGAAAAGATGGCCATGTATGGAGTCACATATGTGGTGGCCATAGATGGCTACAGCAGCAAGATTGTGGCCAACTCCATCATGCCAGTGAAGAACAATCTAGTTATATATGATGAAGTGTACAGGTGAGTAGGTGTTCTAACCTTCACAGATGTACAAAGCTGTGTACTTTTTGAAAAAAATCGTCTTCACTGATGAAAGATTTTCACAACTTTCCTTCAAAATTATCTTTGGAATATTACAGCGGTCTTTCACGGTAATCATACAACATTGCAGCATGACGTTAAAGTTAAAGAAAGTAAGATAGTATTTTGGCCTTATACAGTTATGTAGGAAAGAATGGGAACCAACTTGGAATGGACTGCCTGATTTTAAAAATCTGCAGCTCATGGTAATAAAAAAAAAGCCAGTGTATTTTCAAAGTCTTTTCCCTGTTGGCTTTTCGTTATATGTTTTATAGGTAAATCCTCATTATACATTTTCTAATGAAGCATGACTCAGTTAAATGATAAGAAAAAATAATTGTGTATTTGTGGTCTTACAAATGAAAAGATACATACTCTAGCAGCACTGCAATAAGCTACAGCCAGTTGATGAATCCATTCAAATATGATACATGTCTTATTAACTTGTGATAGGATGTGTAATTTGAGACACGGCCTCATGCAGAATGAGCTGGATAATTTTTTTTTATCTTTTATTTCCCTTTTCATTGATTAAGCAGGAATGCTGTTGTGACCTATGGCCTTTGGGACCAACTGAGGGTGGACCATGGGGGAGTTTTATCTCTCACTCTTCATGCAGGAGAAACTCTCAGGTTACAGGTTTAGGCAAGACAGGCCCCCATATCAACAGACACCATCAACAAGGGTATTTAAAGGTTTTTCTAAAAATTATTTCTCTCAACATGATATATTATGTGTGTGTAGGTATGTATTTTTCAGTAATTGGACAGTGGAGTGTCTGGTTGTGTATATAGCTCCCATGTGTCTATATGTTCATCTACTAATTGCACTGCTCATCTCAATGATGACTACTATGTATATATTTGGGTTGACATTTTTTCATCTGACCTGATTCTAAGAGCTTGCATATAATTTTACCTTGATTTAGGTAAATCTATTTATTGTTTAGTGTTTATTGTCTATACTAAGGTCTATCGCACTCCTCTATTCCCTTGTACTGCTGGTCAATGTGAATTTCTCCTAAGGGGGATTAATAAAGGAATATCTTATCTTATATCTTATCTTATATCTATACATGTTATTAGACTATATCAGACAATGGTCATGAAATTATTTTCATTTCTTTTCCCACATTTTTTTCTGACTAATATGGCATGTAAAAAAAAAGATATATTGGAATAATATTATTATTTCCTACAATATGTTTAATTGACTGGGCTTGAATATTGACCTAAAAACAACAAAAAACCTATTGATGTTTTTAAATTCCCTTCTGCTCTGCATTTTTACAGAACCACAGGATCGAACGTGTGTGGCCTGAAGTGAACAACAGAGTCACTTATCCACTAAAGGGAGCCTGACCTGTCAGGTGGCCGGTATTGGACTTAAGCGGTTCATTGATGCCTGGAATTCTCACACAGTTTCAGGTATTTGATCAATTTTCGCAATTGTATCCCCAACACAAAAATAGATTTCACTGAGCAGGGAGCAGCTTGCTATGAGGATTACTTACTTGGCAACACCTGGCAGCTTGACCTGCTGCTTTCTCAGGTCCTACTGAGCATTTTCAAATTCAAAATATGTAAAGTAAATCATGTGTAAATACATCTAAAAAGTTCAGAGCCCTTCATTTATTCCACATTTTGTTGTGTGTTATAGACTTCATTTAAATCAATAGTATGGCATTAATACTTTTTCTAATAAATCAAAACACAATAACCCTTGTCTTGGGAAAATTTAGGAGAAATTATTTATTTCATTATTATTCATCATTTATTGTTTTTTTTAGCTGCATATCCTTTGCATGTCATGATTCCTTGTGTGACACATTCACATGAATTGGATATAAAATAAGTTAGGCGGCTGTCAACGCAGTACTGTGGAAATACAGTTGCCGGATGGCCAAATCAGACATATACACGAACACAGGCGTCTTATGTCAGTGTAAGTAGGCTTTAACAATACTGATACTGTTATATTGACAGTTAGTTACAGTACAATAGAATGTCTCAACACCAAGAGAAAAATAAACTGATTCAACATTCCCTTTGTCTTTCATAAGGAAGAGGAATTCCAAATATCCTGGCCGAGGGCGGATGCCAGGCAAAATTACCAGCAGAACTGCTTCCAGGTTCAGCAGAGGCTGCTGACCTCTACCTGCAGGAGACGGGGGGGAACCTGACCAGGGAGTCAGGATTTGGCAGTAATCCCTTTCCGTCTCTGGAGGAGCAGCAAAATGCTGAACAGCAGTTCAATGCAGCATACCCAGACATTGGGACTCTCTTCGACAGTGCAGTGAACCAACAGCCTCGCCCCTTCCAAGAGGCTGTCATGGAACTGATCTCTGTTTCCCGGAGACAGCAAGTGTAGTGGATATGTTTTGTACATATTTTGTATATTGGATATTATTTTGTTTTGTTCATAATTGTTCCTGGTTTCTTTTAGTTGTTACTTTTTTTAGTTATTGTACATAGTTAGTTATTGTTCTGTTGAGATTGTGTTGTAAATACATTTTGTACTGTTTGTACTCTTGTTTACTGAGTACTCTTTTGTTTCCCCGAGTTGTGCGTTTGGGTTCAAGTGCTAGTTCTACTAGTTAAGCACATAGCCTACCACACAGACATGAATACAGTTGTTTTGTTTTATTCAAACTATGAAAATGATACTCCACTTTTTACACCTGCAACCTTTAGGCTGTTTTCAAATGAACAAAAGTCACATTACTGGGTCTTGACTGTATGGCAGGGTGTGTTTTACTGTCATCTCCAGTGATCCTGACATGGGCTCAACAGTGAGGAGGACCACCACATTGTCCAGGGTCCTCAGAAGAACAATTGAGACACCAAACTGCTGATGAAGACGCGCACAGAGCACAAAGCCCAGAGCCGGACAATAACCGGAAAATGACACCAGTTAATTCTGACCGGGGCTATAGGTTTTGGTGAGCCGGATTTTGAACACAGAGCCTGGCTATGTTGAGCATCCTAAAGCCATCAGGTCTACTCTTATGTAATAACTGCGCGACCCTGTGGCAAAACATTAGCACTGAAGTCATAACTTCACAAGTTCTCATTTCCAATGATTATTAACACTATAATTGTGATTTGAAGCCGTGTCAGTCTTGACTGTGCGTGAAAGGGATGCTCTTTGTTTCATTTTCATTTCATTTATTTATTTAAAGGACAGTGCACATTAATCAACATTTCTGTAAATGTGCCAGTGTTAGCCAGCAGGCTAAGTTTCAACTGTAGTCCTTTGGCAAGATGTTATACTAGGCACATGGTGGAAAAAAAGAACATATTAAATCAGACAGCAATTGACATACAACAATAAAACATAATGCCATACAGCCATACAACCCTTAGGGGATCAATAACATAACCATCTATCCATCTATCTATCATACATATGCCATGGGTTACAGCACAGCTAAAGTATAGGGGCAGACAAACATTAATGTATTATGAGAGGTGCTCACATTCTTGAGTTCCACAGTTTAGAGGCTCTCACTGAAAAGCATAATTGGCCAAAGGAACTGGACAAAGAGGGACTGAGCAGTCCACTCTTAAGGCAGACCTTGTGGTTCTGCTGCTAGGTGACTTCTGCTGTTTAAAAGTGCAGAGTGGTGGGGGAGCCTTCCCATTAATGATCTTAACGATTAGGCATAGTTTAGGCAGGGAATGTAATTCGGGAAAGTTTTCCACAATGTGCATTCACACTCAGGTAAAATTATAATAATAGTAATAATAATAATAATAATAATAGCAATAATAATAATAATAATAATATTAATAATACTTATGTATCACGTTCTCCCAAACAACCAGCTGTTATAGTTTCACTTGACTAAAATAAATGCGTACCGAACATGGGTGTGGGAAGAGAACGGTAGTATATATAATAGTGTATTATATATACTATAATAGTGTATGATAATAAGGTTTTTTTTAGTACTGTATTATGCATGATAATAAGTTAGCGCGTAGCTACTTTTATTTTGAAGTTGTTACATGCCACTTCCGCCTTCGGTCTGTCCGCCGTCATATTAATAAATGAGAACCAAAAAACGAAAAAAGGAATTTGCAAAAAACTAATTTGGGTCGTTATTTGATTTTGGTTTTTTCGTTTTTTGATATTGAGAGCAAAACCCGTTTTTTCGTTTTTGGTTTAAAACGAAAAAAGGAAAAAAGGGCACTGTTTCCGTTTTTTCGTTTTTTGGTTTTGACAGAAAAACGGATTATACTTTGATACCCGGACCCTTACCTGATAGTGAACCAGATCCGTGCCAGATAGAGGTTTCAGCTTAAACATTGTAACTGCCATCAGTTTAGTATTCATATCGTTTTCCAGATCTGGCCCAGATCACTTTTCCGCTAGGTAACCAAAAGACATAAGCTGTGTCTGACACTGATTTGGTCCAGATCTGCACATATGGCTCTGTGCCGACACTGTTTTGACATGAGCTACACTGATGTGGCCCGAATCCGTGATACAGTTCTGAGCCGACTGCATTCAACAAAACTGGTTATTTCTTATTCACATAGAAAAACATTCATCCTTGCAGTTATCTAGTAGGCCTAGATAACTAGGTAAAAATAAATATGGACATTTTTCCCTTAGTTGAAAAAATTGCTGTTAGGCCAAACTTTTTTTTGTTTTGTCATGCACAATTTGTCCCATTCATGTCACCAATATGCTTGAAAGATATAGGTGATCAGGCACTCCAATGTGCACGAATTGGACATAGAGAGAGAGAGAGGCATCGATGGTCCGTTTTAGGTCCGTTTTACGATAGCGCCGAAAGTCCAACAGACCGTTGAGTCTAGCTACACTGTCTTTATGCAGATCTGGCCCACATCCGTAATACGGATTTGGGCCAGAAGGGCGAAAAAAACACCATCGGATCAAAGCTGTCACAGCCGACATTGATCAGAATGAATCTCAGGCTGACCACCATGGCTGCAATGACCACAAGTAAGTTTTTATGGGTTTATTCTAATTATTATGGGTTTATTCTAATTTACTGGCTATTGCGGACCTCAAATGTGCAAGTGAAATTTGCTGTTGGATTTCTAGATAGCTCTAAGTTACACCATAGTGTTAACATTTGCGCACCACCACCTAGCCGGTTGACGTTAAAGGCGCATCTGTTCATAAGCATATAAAAATGTGAGTGTTGCACAGGCCATAACAGAATCAACTTTTTATTATCATGGCATAGATTTGCGCTCATGTGCTGGATTTTAATAGGTGGTTTTAGCTTTATGCCATTAGCGCTGTGAATTCTAAGCACACACGTTCATTACAACTAACGTTACACATCCAACGATTTCATTGCAACACTGCCAGCTTAATTTTACACTTAAACCGACCATTTAAACGCTCGTTTTTAATTAATGTATGCTATACCATTCTCTGTCTGTAATTGAACTTATCTGACACAGTGGTCATTTTCATTAAACATTACAAGCTTACTGTGAAGCACTTTGGTGCAAAATTGTGCTATACCAGTAGGGTGCGGTGAGGTCTGTGGCAGGGTAGGCAGTGACCATTAACAAATGTAAATTCCAACGTACATTCGCTATTAATATACTTTCATGTTAATACTCCATTTCTCACAATATAATTGTTCTCATTTTTAGCTCCAGAACCATTCTAGAACTTGTACATCACATTTTAAACAATATATAGGCTAATATGCCTATACTACAAAAGCTGAGATAATATTGATAAATACAGCTGCATCTTTAAAAGGGGAATTTGAACAAAATACAAGAATATTTGTTGAACAACATGGAATTTAATGTGGCATTTTAGCGTATATACACACCATCATTAATCAGTTGATCATAACATAACATATCACAGGCTGCAAAGTGCAATACAAGCATATTACAGATAAACAATTTAGCAGTTTAAAAAGTGCAAGATTCAACAATTAATATCACAGGCTGCAAAGTGTGCAATACAAGCACATTACAGATAAACAATTTAGCAGTTTATCTGGCTTTGACTTACAGCTAAAATGCATATAAAATACTCCAGTGTGCTTACTTAAGGCGCCAAAGGAGCTATATCTGATATTGTGATATTGTAACAATTTTCCATCTTAGCAGCTGTGATTGGCTCGCATTCCCGCCATAAGCAGAGCCTCTCTGGGTCTGTATTTGCCATATTTGGCAATAAGCAGTGCTTTTGCTCGCCCATAGACTTTCGCGTAAACTATGTGATACCTTAGTTATATACAGTCTATGGCCGTGTTCCGAACTGGAGGCTGCGACTCGCTAGAGCACTTCCTTGTGAGTTGCGATCTATGGAGCGTTCTTGGGAGTCGAGGCTGGAGTGCTGCCTAGCATTCGTGAACGTTGGTGTGTGGAGCGCTTCCGTTTTTTATACTGCGCTTCCGCTTTTTATACTGCGCTTCCGCTTTTATTCTGCGCGCTTCTTTCGAAGAAAATAAAAATAATGGATGCGGTTGCTGTCGAGCTGTTCCTTTTTTATTTGATGTGGTGCGAGCTGGAGGAGGATGCCGAGGTGGAACATCGGCGGATTGTACAGTGGAGGAGGAGATTGTTGTACTGTCGGCGTCTCTGCAACCAAAACGGCGAGGTATGTGATCTAATTTAGTTGTTGCATTAAGAATAGCTTCTTCTCATAATTGTTTGTTAGGGCAAAGTATTTTGTTTTAGGCTTATATGTTATTCCTCTATGCTAATGAAGAACTATGTGGTCTAGCTGATAGTTTATCAAATACAACGTTTATGCTTCATACGTTTGTGCACATTTTGCTGACAAAATAGACATTTAGCGCTCATTTTTCTGACAGCACTACCACGCGTCACACGTTTTAATTCCTCTATGTGAACGCCCCCCTTGTCTCTATTTGGGCGGGATAGGTTAGAACCATACAACTTTTATTGCCTTAGGAGGGAGAAGGCTACTGTTATGACAAGGCTATTCTTATGCCAAACATATCAAAGAATAGGCTACTGCATTCATGAACACACATAAGGTTAAGAATTATATATATATATATATATATATACACACCCGTGTACCAGTTCACTTTCAAGATATTTTTGTTATCTATACACCTACACACTCAACTATGAGCCGCATTATGAAAGTAATAATGTACAGTAACAATATTGCATAGTAAAAGCACTCAATTATGTTGTTGCAGGCCAGGCATTACTGCCAAATAAATGTGACTGTTCCGGTGCTGCAGAGGTACTTTCAAGGAGAGGACACCCGCCCTGACTTTAGGCTAGGCCGACAGGCAATCCAGGTTCTCCTGGTGGCCCTCCAAACAGAGCGGCAGCACGGTTGGGGGCCAACATTGGAGACCCTGGTATTCCTGTTCTGGATAGCTACCGGGTCAGCCTATCGGGTGGTCTCCAGGGTATTTGGTATACCAATTACCTCAATTCACAGGATGGTGCACAGTATTGCTCAGGAGGTGGTGGCTGTCAGAGAAAAAATAATTAGGCTGCCGCAAAGAGAGGAGGAGCTCCGAGCCATGGGGGAAGGGTTTGCCCAACTGGCAGGGCACCCTGCCTTCACCAAAGCAGCTGGGGCCATCGATGGATGCCACATTAGAATAAAGTATCCTGGCGGCCCCGATGGTCAAAACTACCAAAACAGGAAGCTGTACCCTTCAATGGTGTTGCAGGCAGTCTGTGACCATCGGGGCCGATTCATTGATATGTATATGGGGTTCCCAGGAAGTGTACATGACTCGCGTATCCTAAGGAACAGTTGCATTTACCTTTCTGGCAATTACCCCCCACCAGGATATTTTATCTTAGGTGATAGTGGTTACCCATGTCTTTTAGAGCCCATGGCGCTTATCAGACCATATAAGCGGCCACTCAGAGGCATGGCAGAGCAAAGGTTCAATACTCATCACTCTCGGGCCCGCTCAATTGTTGAGCGTGCCTTTGGGATGATGAAAACCCGCTTCAGGTGTATCTTTTTAGAGGCACTTGAAGTACATAGTGACTTTGTGCCAAAGGTATGTGTAATTCCATAATTACCCATAATTTATCCACTTACTGTACGTCATTATTGTTAAAACTGCTTATGGATTGACCTAATTATTAGAACTTAATTTACCTTCCTCTTTGTCTAATTAAACCTTTACCTTGTGCAGGTAGTGACTGCTTGTGCAGTGTTGCACAACATTTGCATCGGTGTGGGAGATGAGGTTGCGGTGGAGGACGTGGCCATGGAAGATGACCCCCCACCTGAAAGAGAGTGTGGCGCTGACTTCCGCAGTGGAGCTCCTTTGCGGGCAGCCCTGACTAATGCCATAACCCCCTTGCAAGTGGCATCACAGGACCATGATTACTTTGCTTTGGTGAATATGATAAATATGATAACCAACATAGTAATGTCATCTGACTGTCACACTTTCAGTATTGACCCAAAGACCTCCCTTCTTTTCCGCAGCCTGTGCCAACATAACGTTTAACATTATTAATAAAATTATATTCTTAAAAAAAAAAATCTAATTGTCTGGGAACCTCATTTATGCATCACATTTACACAGTATGGTTAATTACTATTATGCAGGGGAACAAAGACAAAGAAACAATGTGTACATTTTGATTTTGGAATTAATTTATTAATTACGCCTCACTCTCGCCTCTCAACCAATCGCTCGAGGAGCGAGAAGAAGCGCTCGGACCTCTCCCTTGCAGCTGCCTCTCCTCTCATCTGCCTGCCTCTGGTACAGGATGTCCTCCCTAATGAGAGTGAGGAAGGGATCCTTCCTCTCTCGTCTCCCCTGAGCACCTCCAACTGCTCCTGCTCCTGCCACTGCTCCAGCCCCTGCGCCCACCACTGCTCCCAGCTGTTCTCCTGCTGCAGCAAGGGCTGCGCCAGCGCCTGCTCCTCTCCCCTCCTCATCAACCTCCTCCTCCTCTCTCACCCTAACCTGCCTCGAGCTGGTGGGGAGAGAGCCCACGATCACTGGCGGGGATACTGCTGCTGAACTTCCTAATATTTGGTCCATGACAGTGTACCACCGCCATGTGCCTGCTGTGGGCTTTCCATCTTCGGTTCCCTGACCAGAGGCAGGGCACTTGCATTCCTGACAATAAGGAAGACAAAACAACTGGGCTACTAGCAATCTAACTTGTCCCTGTTATACCAGCAATACTTGCAATCTAACATCTCCCTGTTATACCTACAATGACATAGTAAGAACGTTCTTAATGTATTGCTGTCAACTTGCTCCTCACCTTATATTTCATTTTTAAATTGTCCCACTTTTTCTTGGCTTGCTGTGGGGTCACTTTCCCCGTTAAGCCAAGTTGCTCGATCAACACTCTATCAACACATACGATAAGATAAGATATTCCTTTATTAATCCCCCTTAGGAGAAATTCACATTTACCAGCAGTACAAGGGGATAGAGGAGTGTGATTAAAAAAACTATAGACAATAAACAATAAATAGATTTACCTAAACAAGATTAAATTATATGCGAGCTCCTAAAATCAGATCAGGTGAAAAAATGAGAACCTATATACATACATAGTACTCATCACTGAGATGGACAGTGCAATTGGTAGATGAATAGTGCAATTGGTAACAGAGACTTACTGAGTTGTAGATATAAAATAAAAAAATAGATGTGCAGTATAAGTAAATTGCATACATTATAATTATATACGTTCTTTAAAAACTACAAACATTGCAATTCATTGGTGGTGCATTTGTTTAACAACATTAACAGGCAAGAAATCCTCACCTATAGCCATTAATGGCCGTATCCCTCCCCCCTGTGAAGAGGTGTTTCAACGCCCCCCTCAGGCGCACAAACTCCTCCGTTTGCGGGGCTGACCCTAAAAAAAAGGAGTAAACACAAATACGGTAGTCATTAATGTGTTTATGTTATACGGTCGGGAAATGCGCTAATCGGTTATCTTGTTAGTCGTGAGTAAAAAGTGGCTGGCTACGTAGCACTACTATCGGAGTTCGCTACTATTAACAAATTACTCCATGCAAAATAGACTATAGCCTATCCATGCACTGCAAATACGTTTAACAGAAGTCTCTTCACTCAACGTTTTTTTTCTGCATTTCATGGTGAATTAATACGGCACAAATACTTCAAAATTTTTTAAAATAACTTCACTTACATTTGAACGTGTACTGCACTTTGTCTGCCATTTTTTTTTTTTAAATAGCCCGCCGGTGAACGCAGAGGATTGTGGGTGTTTTAGGTCGACGAGGATCCATCGATGCATCCTTGAAAATTCTTCAGAATTCTCAAAATGAAGGATGCGAAAAGGGCGCGAATTTCTGAGTGTTCTCAACTTTGGAACAGTGCTTGTCGGCGTTCTATGACGTAGCGTCCTTGAAAGGGCGTCCGTTGAGCATGCTTCCTCCAGTTCAGAATGCAGCGTATGTGTGATACGCATGCGCAAACTTCGAAATTCACTGCGTTGAAGTCAATGAATGAATAAGCAGAGCCGGCAGAGCCTACCCTTGCCTTTGGAATGCATGCAAGCTTACGCCGGGAAAGCTTGCTTGTGCGTTCCCACGGCAACCAGGTTGCGCCGTGTTTTATGGGTTTTGACCTTAAATGAGACGTAGATTAACTTTATACAATTGAAATTCCATTTTAACGTCATTGTTTGTGACTTGAGTGTGGGCTTTTAAGAATAATTTAAAAAATATATGTATCGTTTTTTTTTTAATGAAATTTACTCAGGGTAGGCACTGCCTTCCCTGACTGCACGTCATTGTGCTATACAAATAAACATCTTGACTTGACAAGCTAGGAATCTGAAACCGAATCTGAGACTGCAGATCAGACCCCACAAAGACAATCACAGCCTCGGCCTCGAACTCTTCCTCTGGCAGGTTCCCTTCCAAGTGTTCCTCTACCCCCCCCCTGTAAGTCTTGATTTGATGGCCGATGGCAATAATGTTCAGTCCAGTCATTTGTATCACTGCCATATGTTGATTCACGGTTAATCCTTTATCCATAAGCTGAAATCTCAGAGAACATGGGTCAGGACAACACAGGACAGGACAGTGAACAATCCTACGCAGACATAAGCTGGAATGTGCGGAGGGAGTTGGACCCCTTCAATGGTAGGAATCATACTCTGTAGAACAATTTCAATGCAAATAAAAGTGCTGAGGTGATGTTCTGTCCTGTTCCTGTCTCTCTGGTAGTCGATAGCGCAGTCGTAACACCACCACCGCCTCAACACTTCAGTCCAGTGTGGTCAAACATGGACTTCCCACATGGTGAGTTTTTCCTACAAATGTAAAAGTACATCTCAAACAACTAGTTCATAACTCACACACAGATCTAGATTCAATGTGGGACATGAATTATGTGTGCAGTATCCTGTGGTGTATATATACTTCACTTTTCTTGTTTTTAAGAAAATCTTAATTGACATTTACATACCTTTTCCCAATTAGCCAGCGGTGGTGGGGAGCCTGGAGGCCACCTTCTCTTCAAGCCAACCTATAGAGTTGGCCATGACACAGGTCCAATTCCTTGCACACGTAAGAAATAAAAAATAAAAATTCTGTCAGAGATCACATATTCATTCCCTGTGTTAACAATGTTTACATATACATATATATACATATATATATATATATATATATATATATATGAGTGATAATGTGCAGCTGTGGGTTAATTTTATTGACCATCATTGTGTTAATTATTTCCTTAATGTTTAAATAACATGAACTCTTTTCTCCAACTAAACACCTTTTTTTCAATTTACACAATCTTTCAGCGGCTCAGCTACATGGCCTATTACTTTTGGAGAATATTAAGCAACAGGTCTCCCAACTCGCCACTAATGTTAACCTGCTGATGGCAAAACTTCATAATGGACTCCAGCCAGCAGTCTATGAGTGGCCAGAGGAGTTTCAGTTCCCCCTGGACACAAACCAAGAGCTGGATCGTTTTGAGGTCTGGCTGGCAGAACCTGCAAGTGAGAGGCAGAGACATGCACTGGTAAGCATATTCCCACAATATGTTTTCATTGTACTCAAGCCACTTGTTTCATCCTCCACTTAGGCCCCGTACACACGTAGCCGGGTATCTGCTAAAGCGAATATATTTTTCTACGTTTGGACCTGTCATCCACATGAAAACGCATCATAAACGAATATTTAAAAAAACTCAGACAAAGTGAAGATTTTTGAAAACTCTGTTAATGCATTTGCGTGTAGACAGAGAGTTTTGCGTTTTCGAACATCACAATATGCGCCAATGTGACCGGCTGAATCTACGTTGTGTAGTTTTTTGAAATGCAACAATAGCTTCCTTTTAGTAAAGTGCCCTTAAAACAATCCTCCATCTCCTATACCTCTTCCCAAGGGGATCATAACAAAAGGGCACATCATAATCATAAAAACGGTTTAAATCAAAGAAATAAAAGACATACCTGAAGATAAAAATGCAACAATAGCTTCCTTTTAGTAAAGTGCCCTTAAAACAATCCTCCAACTCCTATACCTCTTCCCAAGGGGATCATAACAAAAGGGCACATCATAATCATAATGTTATTCAAAAACTTGTCATGGTTAATTGGAATAGCTTGAAAATGTTGCAGAATGCGGTCAAGAAGGGCACTAAACTCAAAGACGTTACGCAGGTTGTTACCATTAGGATCAGTATAGCAACAATGTCAGCTAGCTAGCTAGCTAGCATTTTGAGGAATGGAATAAATAGCCTTCTTAGCATCCCGATACGGGTAGATTTAACATTTACAATTTGTCACAATTTATGTCAGTAGACTCTACAAATACATTTACAGTAAAAGTCTACATCAATACATACAATCGCTGTCAAATTACACAACAAATTTGAACTTTCCTAGCGAGATCACGCCATACTGTGACGTCAGTGAATACTATGTTAGCTAGCATTGGCAGAAGCATGACAAACAGGTTTCACTACGAACGTTTTTATAACACTCACGAATCAACAGATATATTTCTAAAGAAGGCAAACTGACTAACTCGATGTAGGGTAATTTACAAAGGATAACTCACATTTCAAACAATGCCGCACACTTAACAGGACTTCTGTTTCCCTCTGTGGCTCCAACATGCATCCGATCTCAGGACTTTCTAGAAAGTTATGCCTGACGCATACGCAGAGTAGCGACCTTTCCAACAGTAACAGTGTAGGTCCTAGGTACCAGATCGGCTCGGCTTCCAAATCGGCTCGGGGTCCTTCGTCTGCTGATGACGTCACACAATACGCTATCTACAGCAACGCCCTCGGACAAACTAAATTGCATTCGACTTTTACGATGATAGCTAGATAGACAGACTTCAGTTATCTCAGTATAATATATATTAGGGTTTTTCACCTACGTCATAAAATCGCGTGACCACTACCAATAAAAAAACGTTGGTAGGCGGAAATACTAGTAGAACGCTATCTATTTCAATGGTAGGCGGCTTATTCAAATTGACATCAGTTTACGGTTGTAATCAAATACGGACTGAAACGTGACAATAGACATGCCAACAACGTGTGTGGCAGTAGGCTGCTCCTAATCGCCACAAAAAAGGCGATGGGAAATCGTTTTATCGCTTTCCTTCTGACTCTGTTCGCCGAGGAAGGTGGTTGGCTGTAACGTAACGCTATACCGATGCCGTTGTTGTGAAGATGTCATCCGTCGTTTGCTTAATTAAAATGTTCCTCACACCACCCATTGATTACAAAATTATAAGCATCGAGTGATTTATAGGCTTTTAAATCAGCCCCAGTATAACGTAGATAAACAAAATGTCACGTGACCCGACACGTCAACTGAAAAACCCTAATAGAACTCTAGTACCTACAACTAATATCTATGCCTACAACGGAATTGCTATTGCCATGCCTGCTGGATTTCAAAGCTGTTCATACGTGACTGGTGACTGCAAATTCCCTTAGCCACAGGCCTTGCCCATATCAGAGTCCCCACTTATCACCTCTCGCGGGTGAAAAAAAACGCTCATACCAATTGCCGATACCATCAAAATTGTAGTATTTATTGCTACATAAGCCCTCTGTAATGATATAACTTGAATGTTGTGGATAAAAGCATCTTCCAATTGACTTCATGTGAATGTAGCCCGATTTCTTAGTTGTGAAAAAAAATCAAATGTCAAAAAAGTGACTTTACTGTATAAAAACCCTTGTGTGCAATGATGATCCAGCTACTGGCTATAACCACTGACAATACAAAAAGTACAATACTAAATTGCACTACTTTCCACCATCTTCATGCGCCTAGGTGACCACCCTCTCTGCTGTCGGGGGAGTTGACCCGAAGAGGGTGACATGGAACATTTTGTCATCCCTGTTTTCATGCCACCTTGCCCGGACCATTAATTGGAAGGGTGTCAATGGGAAGAGGGCATTTCACAAGATGGCATCACGCACCCACCTCAGCCGTAAGTAGGCTATGGCTTTAAATGTTTATCTTGTCATTACAATGCCCTTGGTGAATTAGTATTAATTCACTCAACAGTCTTACAAGTAGAATGGAAGCAGTAGATTACTCCTGTAGAAACTTCTGGGACTTATCCTGACAGTATGCCGACATACAAGATTATTGTGTAGGCCATAGGCCTGTATTTTTTATTATTAGTTTGAAGACTGCAGAGAGTTTAGCAGTCGAACACAGGGTGTACAAGAGTGACGTAAGTGCATTCTCTCTCTGTCGCTGGCTTCATACTACTCTGTGTGCTACCTAGCACAAACTATTCACTGAGCCTGATTACCCTAACTGGTGTATTCATCCAAGCACTCAACACACTGCATAAGAATTACTTCGGTAGTTACTGCCTGCCCCTGCATCTGGCCATTTCCCTCGGCTCAAGCAGTGGGCTACATAGAAGTTCCATACCAGAGGAATGAAGTAGACTATACTTTGACTCGCTAAGAAGTACGTGGATAAACGACAAGCCTACCTTTACAAAAGTGGATGACAGTCGATCCTTCCAGCAGTTTTCCGTTGATTAAATTCTTCCAGTTTTGACGTCTTTGTAAAGCAATAACAAAGAATCCCTTCTGCTTGTTCCTTGATCTTGCAGTTTTTTTTTTAGTTAGGCCCATGGGGCTACGTCTCAACTAAGGGGGTAGGTTTGGTCTGAGCTTTGGTGGGGACACAATTTTATTTAATTACATGATGCAAGTGTAACAATTGGTATCTCGCTCTGCGTTGTGAGAATAGCGCTGGAACTTCACTGGTCTCGAAACAGCAGTCATGGAGATGAGAGGCGGCCGTGCTAGCAAGGATGCTTACCCATGAGCGCTAGCATGTGTCGCTAGAACGTCTCTAAAGTGTCGGGGAGTGAGGTTTACTTACTGCGCAGTGCGCAGCACTACCGACTGGCTACCGTTACACAAGTCTGACATTAACTTTGTTCGATACATTACCAAGCGTAGGCTATAGGCTATGGTCTTAACCTCCATAGTTCGATATAGCCCGAAATTATGCGCAGAACAAAGCTGTCCGTTTGTCTTATTCAGACAGGTTTGGCATCAGTTTTACAGGACCAGTCGTCTGCTTAGGTTGCCGTTTTCTGCTGAATAGGCCAAAAGCGAGACGATGTATTTTGCCTACTTTATTTATCACAGCCTTCCGTCATCTAGGCTAATGCACAAACCCTGGTCTTGCAAACATGCATTTCATTGACAATTAGGCATGCCAAAAGTGTAGGTCTAACGGTTAATATAGAAGTAGCCTAAGTTTAGGGTGACCAAACGTCCGTATTTCCCGGGACATGTCCGTATTTCACGTCCTGTCCCGGGCGTCCCGGTTTTTTTTTAGAAAGTGAGGAAATGTCCTGGGGCCTCATTTATCAACCGTGCGTACGCACAGATTTGTGCTTACGCAGTTCGTACGAACCTATGGTATGAACATTCCCACGCAAAGTATGGGATTTATCAACTTGTACTTGTGCGTAGGAACGTGCGTAAATTTAAGCACAACTCTGACCATGCGTACGCACAAAACCTAGTGGTAGAATAGTGAAACTACTAAGAGAACCCGTTAAGAGTCGCAGTGTTCAGCAATCACAAACGTCACACATATCCCCTGTATCCTCTAATTAATAACAATTCTCATTTAGTAAGTTAGCAGACATTTTTGAATAATTGGTATGACAAGCTATAAAAGACAGCTGGAACAGGACAACCTAAAAAAGACAACTTGAAATAAGGACGATGGCGCATCTTGCACTTTTGGAAAATTTAGAGAACCGTGCGCTTTTTGCAGGGAGCGCGTTTTCAAAGAGCGTGTGGATTTGCTCAGTCAGAGCACAGAGTGGCTTCTCAGTAGGTATAGATTCCCAAAAAATATACTTGTGAATTTATGCCGGGATTTACAACATACTATATTGGAGCGAGAGACCAAACGAACCAAAGCCATCCCAGTGCACATTCAGCTTCTGTCCACACAGGATTTTTGGCCACCGGGACATTTCAACATGCGGCATTTCACAGCCGACACTGAGTAGAATCATGCCAGCAGTGTTGGATGCAATCATTTCTCTAGCCCCAATTTACATTCAGTTCCCGTTAATTCCACGCCATCGCTGGATTCGCAAATATAATTGGAGCCATATAGATTGCACACACATCACAATAAAAGCACAATCACACAATGAATTCAGTTACGTTAACAGGAAAGGACTTAATTTAATTAATACACAAATAATCTAATGCCAATATGTCTCTACTAAACGTTGTTGCCCGGTGGCCTGGAGGAACGCACGATTCGTTCATCCTGCAGGTGGGTGCGCAGCTCCAAGCAGGAGCTATTGAGGATGGCTGGCATTGACGTATTGACGTATTGATGGCTGGCATTGAGGGATTGCCGCTACCATATATGGTCAATTGGAGGCGTTTCTGAATGCAAATGACTAACCGTGCACGAGCATGGTAGTTGAGAACAGGTGGGATTTATCATCACGGATTACTTACTGGTGTGCGTACGACCCGTGTGCGCACGTTTGATAAATGCAGATTTTTTTCTACTTACGCACATTCTAAATTTCATGCGTACGAACGAAATTAGAACTTTTCCTACGCACAGTTGATAAATGAGGCCCCTGGTTTTTAAATTACCTCCATTGGACCATTACATTACAGACACTAGGGCATTGCGCACGGCCCTGCGTGTGACATAATCCCTGAGCCACGTCAGTGCGGGCAGCCCAGTCAATCACAACATCACAACAGTTATAGATCTATGAACTGCACAAGTTCATTATTGAAAAAGACCCTCCCCGATTCAGACACTGCCAAAAAAGTTTAGTTGTGCCCGAACTAAGACCGAGGCTATTGTTGACGGTGTTCTGGCACCTCATTCTGTAGAAGTAGCGCACGAAGCGCTCAAAGACATCCCGTTTTGTGAAAGTACTGATGGGAGTAACCACGGTGCGGTGAAAATCTTCCCCATCATTATTCAATACTTTGATTGGAAGGAGGGTAGTGTGCAGAGTAAACTAATTCAGGTGGAAGATACACCAAACGAGACTGCAACCACCATAGCCAATAACCTAATGGAAACATTGGCAAAAAACAATTTGGCTTCCAAATGCGTCGCATTTACCGGTGACAATTGCAACACTAATTTTGGTGGAACCCGGCGTTACGAAGGAGGAAATAATGTATTTGCAAATTTGAAGAGAATGCTACAAAACAAAACATTGATTGGCGTGGGTTGCCCATCCTCCATATGCATGCATGCATGGGAACAGAGATGACCCCCCGCCGCCGCGCTCAAAGGTGTCCTGGTTTTCCCAAATTAAAATATGGTCACCCCACCTAAGTTACAACGATGGGCTAATATTCATTTTGAGCAAATGTCTGTTGATGTAGGCCTATCTGTTTTGTCGTCATATAGCGCCACTGATCCAAATTCCTCATTCAACCTAATCTTTTCTGTATGTTTTCCCACCAGGTGCAGTGCGCAAATGCTCGCTGACGGCCAAGGCAACAGATGCGGACATCTGGGGGCATACCATAAGGTGGTTTGCCCTATCCACTGATCGGAGCGGGGGGCGCCAGGAGAGGATGGCACGCCAGCAGCAGCAGCAACAGCAGCAACAGTAAAGACCTCTCCCATGAATCAGATTTTTTTTTTTAAGTTTTTAAAGTTGTATATTTCAGGGATGCAAACAGAGGTATGGTCAAAAAGGAGTGAGATTATCGAAGCCCGCGACCCCACAGCAAATATCATATAATTACACCGCCACCAACCTCTGCCATTCAGGGCTCACCCTATACACACACAAAGTTGTATGTATGAAAATAATATGTTTCCCCTAGATTTATTTTGTAGCAGTGGTGCTGTGTGTTGATAACCTAGCAACACTATGGGGGTCCGGGGGCATGCCCCCCCGGAAGAAAAATTTGAAAAATAACTCTTTAAATGGTTACTTCTGGTGAGATTTTTATGAAAAAAAGTTCGATTGAGCTTCCAAATATGACATAACAACCAACAGAGTCAAGGTATCTGCTGAGACCAGATCATTGTGAAAATGTGCGATCACACTGTTCAATATTCAAAATATTCAAAAAGAACAGGCGCAGCACAAAATTCCAGGATCTCGGACTGATATCAGTGCAGTGACGTGTAGGCAGCAGCAGCAGACCGGCGCAGGCTTTACGTGCGCAGCTTTCTGGTTTACTGTTTTCTTTTCATACGTAGCCTATACTTCCTATGTTTCATGGACTGTAACGGCATTTGCTTATTTAGTCATTTTAATACAGAATTACCTTTGAATAGGGCTTCTCGATTATGTCAAAAATGATAATCACGATTATTTTGATTGATATTGTAATTGCGATTATTAAAGACGATTATTCATTGATTAAAAGTCGCACCATCAAAAAATGTTTTTGATGGTGCGACTCAAACATAGGTCCGTTGTGGTGGCAAAATATAATGTATAATTGACACTTCTCTTGCAACTTTTCCGCGACATTCGTCATAAAGGGCAGGCAACGCAATTCTACTGAAATGGTGAGGTGGTGGTAACACATACCGCTTGTCCAATGTGTTTATCAGTTTATTGAACGCCGGGTTGCTAACGGTGCTGATAGGGCACATGTCTTTGGCAATCATGTATGCGATTGCATCTGTAATTCCTTTATGCCTGCGGGAGCTGGCTGGATATGGGGTGGCATTGTATAGGGTCTCCTTAATTGAGGACTGTGTTGCGGTGGCAGGAGTGGAGGAGTTTTTCATTTTTTCCTTCATTGCTTGGTCATGTATTACTCTGTGTGCGGACTTTTAAATGGTTAAACAGATTGAAGTGCAGACACGGTCGCATGACTGACATATCTTGCAAGTTTTCAGGCGGGGGCGGGGCGCAGCGGAGTGCGCAGGTGGAGAAAGAATGGTTCGCTCCATTTACCACACAAAACACGGCGGGTGGCAGAATGATCGTTTTATTACGATTATCTTGATTTAATGATCAAGGGAAACCAAAATCGTAATCGAAATTCAATTAATCGCCCAGCCCTACCTTTGATGAAAATATAATCAGACACTCTCCACCCCCCCCGCCCCCCCCCCCTAAAAAAAAAACTCATCGGATCTGCACGGCCGTGAAAAAGGCGGCATCTGCCAAAAGGCGCGCCGTTTGCATCCCTGATATTTGTAATCAAAAAAGTTTTTAAAGTTTTTTAAAGTTGTATATTTGTAATCAAGTTTTAATCAATTTATTTGTTTTGTTCATTAAAACAATTTATTTCAGCTTGTATATGCGTCTATTTTCTGATCACGATATGTCTGCTGCTTTCCCTGTTCCCTGCAATGATGCAAATCTGGGCCAGATAGTGTCTTGTCCTAGATTTGAGTGATTGCATAAGCCTATGCAAGTTTGAAATTTAATTGCTCCAACTGAAACCTGTAGCCTATATCAAGTCCAGTCAAGTCAAGTGCTTTTAATGTGTAACACGTAGGCCTAGTTATAGGCATGCAACTTGTTTGTTTTTCTCGACATTCCACTGACAGTGCAAAGTAGGCTAGTATGCGTAGATGGGCCACCCAACAGACATAAAATGCCGTAAATAAGGCAAAGGTGAATCGGGAGGTGATTTAAGCGGAATCGTATCATATCTGGCACTGGTCCGGTGTTCCGTATTAACTTGTGACCACGTTAACTGGTGACCGTCAGCCAAACGCGGCTGTGGTTGTCGTAGAAACGACAGATGTTGAAAACGGGAAAAGGGAACGTAGCTGTCCTCGCAGATGCCTTTGTTCAGTTTCTTACCCGTTATCGTTCCAATTTTAAAAAATAGACCCGAGTCGTCCTTGCAGTCTTATTTGTGTGAACGCATCAGGTACTCCGTCTGGTTTTAAACGTTGCTTTTGTTTGTAAACAGGAAGAGAGCTAGTTTGCTCTTCCTGCTAAAGTCTCTAATACATCTCTAATAAAAACTCTTGAATACATTTGGTCTATGGAGCCTGCTTCAGTAAACATGTATCAGAAGAAATATTTGTCCTTTTGAATGGCCTTATAAAAAATAATCATTTTCACGGGAGTCGAACACGTATCATCGTGACAAAATAAATGAAAGACGAGAGCTATTCCAGCTCACCACGAACGCACTGAGGATTTCGAATGAAATAACATATACAGCAGACATACAGAGTGCCGTCTCTTTTTAACACGGGACGGATCACCACGTTAACTTGTGACCACACCTGGCTCTGTTCCTATCAATGTCTCGAATAACGCTCCAATACAAATATACATCTACGGGGCCTGCTTGAGTAAACGTGTGTCACCACACCACGAATAGAAAAAAGAAAAACGAAAACTTTGTATGGGATTTGAACTCGTACTTTAGTGACAAAACGTACTAAAGGCAGACGCTTAATGCACTTCACCAGAAGCACACTGAAGACTAGTCCTAAAATACCACATACAGTCTCGTTACACGGGACGGACCACCACGTTAACTTGTGACCACACCTGGCTCTGTTACCGTATGAGCCCTCTGTGCAAATTGCTGAGTGGGTCTCAGAATATTTAACATAACGTTGTATGGTGTAGTTGGTGTTGGAAACGCTGTTCCTGTGAATGTCTGAAATGTCTGTAACATTTCCCAAACACATCTTTGGAGCCTGACTAAGCATGTGTCGTTCAGCCCTTTCTTATACAACATACAATGTATAAGAAACATACAGTGTTTGCTGTGTCTGATTTTCCCAGCCAGGAGACGGGACAATCAGATCAAGTTGTGACCATACGGCTCAGCTGTCACCCCATGCATGCGTAACTTGCAGATACGAATGATTTACAGTATTTCATATTTGGTTGTGTACAGACATTTAGTTTCAACAAGAAGATGCATTGCCGCAAGTGTCTAGTTGTTTATACATGCTGCTCTAATCTAAACAAAAAAAAACCCAAACATTAACAAACTGGACAAAAATATGGGTTTTCCATCTGTGGCCTCCCTGCACAGACCCAGTGGCTCCACTTGTTGCACCCTGTGCACTAATTGTCTCATCCTGATTCCACCTGAGTATTCCTTCACAAAAAAAAACTTAGGCCATGCGCCAGGTGAAATCAGGATAATAGGCCAAGTGCTGTGTCCACTTAACCACTTGACAAAGGTATATAAGGTTCCTCAGTTTCCAACCATGTTGGAGTAGGTGACAAATTTAGAAAGACATAGAGAGAGACACAGAGAGATAGATAGAGAGAGACAGACAGAGAGAGACAGACAGACAGACAGAGAGAGAGATATTGAGTGAGTGAGATTGAGAGAGAGGGAGAGTTTAGGTAAAGTAAGTATAGGTAAGTAATTCATTAAGTATAGAGTTAGAGATAGAGATAGAGATAGTTAGAGTTAGAGATAGTTAGAGATAGGGATAGAGTTAGAGTATATAGATTTCATTGAGAGCTGAAGGTATGGAGCCTCAGCTCTACAATGAAATCATGGACCTTATCGTGTACCCAGCGGTACACGATAAGAAGAAGAGCAGCAAATTTTGTACTGAAGGGTAAGTACATTAATTTATAGACCATCATTGAGTGCATTTGTTTCATGTTTAGATTACATTGAGCTTCTTTGATCAGATGGAGTCCTTCAGTACATATGCCGACGTCGGGCAGATAAACAGGAACACCTGGCAACAGTGGTCACCACTGTTGCCCAAGCAAATGAGGTGTTCCTGGACCTTCATAGTAGCAGTCATGGGGCACATTGTGGTGTGGACAAAACACACCACGCAATTATTAGCCGCTATTACTGGCCTGGCATGGAAGCGGACATCCGCAAATGGGTAAGTTAGAAGAGTCATTCAGACTGACCTTTGTATATGAATGCAATAACTAAAGCAATGTGTCCTTTCATTTCCTGTCATTTGTGTCCTTTACTTGGTGTTTCTGCTTGACCAAAAGTTGTACGATTTTGAATAATTGAATATTTTACTTCAGATAGCACAGTGTCCTGACTGCCAGGTCAAGCGGGCTACTATGAAGGAAAAAAAGCAATACAACCCCATAGAGGTGAGATTATTTGTTCAACTGACTGTCCCCTACAGTGAAATGTGCGTACATGCTACCTGCTTCTGATATGTAATAATCATTCCCATTTTTCCAGGTCACCGAGCCATTCGAGCTGGTAGGAATGGACTTGGTGAAACTCACCAAAACAGAGGCTGGTAATCAATACATCTGTGTAATGGTTGATTATTTCACTAAGTGGCCAGAGGCCTACCCTCTTAAGAGTAAGTGTGCAGAGGAGGTGACCAAGTGTATTCTAGACTTTGTATACAAATTTGGTGCACCTCAGAGACTGCTTACAGACCAGGGGACAGAGTTCAAAAATCAGGTGAACACTGAAGATGAACTATTTCATTCTGAGTAAGTAGTTCTGTAAATGCTAACTTGTTTGGTGCAAAATGGAATTTAAGGTCAATGCCAGACTCTGTGAGTCGCTGGCCATTAAGCGCAGCTTCTGCGCCCCATACCATCCCCAAACTAATGGCTTGGTGGAGAAGCTGAATGGCACCATTCAGAGGTAATTTTCAAAGTGTCAATCTGGCAGATCCTACACACTGACATGAATGCTGTAGACTTCATTGGTGACCTAAAGATGCCTGCTCATGTTTTCTGATACGGACATTTTCAGGTCTCTTAACAAGTTAGCTCATCGTGAGCCTAAGAAATGGGATACTTTCCTCCAGCCTACCATGTTTGGGCTGAGGACCAAGAAGAAGCTTACGACCAAACACAGCCCATACTATCTGATGTTTGGTCGTGAGGCTAGGTATCCCAGTGAGGTGATAGACGACTATGAGGTAAGTGTCTGTACTTGTTTTGGAAGTGAGCACATGTGATCATAATTACGTGGATAAATGGCCTGTTGAATGGAATATATTTAACACTTTTAGGTGCTAACCGAAAAAGTGGAGGCCATGCTCCACAGAGAGGAACCGTACGAGGGGCTGACCCAGCAGCCCCTCGTATATGAGACTGTGAAGTCGAACCTGAGGAGCAGCCAGGACAAAATTAAGAAAAGAAAAATGGACAAGGGCTGGGATGACAATTTCATGTGGGGGACAAAGTGCTGAAAAGTAATATCAGGGAACAGCAGAGGAAGGGGGGCAAAATGGAAAGGGACCTGCTGGGGCCCTTTACCATTAGTGCTATAAAGGGCAAAGTTGTCACGTTGGCCACCAACACGGGCAGAACCATAGCCAACGTGGACCAACTGACGCCCTTTATAGAGCCAGAGGAGAGGATTCCTTCTAAACTCCAGCATGTTGGAAAATCTCCTCTGGCTCCCCCCTCCCCAACACGTTCCTGCAGTCAGCCCAGCCCTGGTCCATCCGTAAAGGATCGCAACTCCATTCATGGTAATGATGAATACCAATCAATGTGATATCAATATAATATGATGTTTATCCATGTTAAATGAGAAATTATGTATTTTTCATATTGCAGCTATCTGGAAATCTGCTGGTGAAATCCTGTGGGCCAAGCTGGGGCCCTATAGCCTATTCACAGCAGATTTCCAGAGCCTGGCTCCAGGGGCAGAATTGGAGAGCGAGGTGAGTCTTATTTCATAAATTGCTTCAGATTGTCCTACTTTTGCAAGTTAATTTGGATAGTTTCTTTTTCTTTTTTAAATAGATTGTGAATGCATATTTGTCCTGGCTCTCCAAACGGCAAGACGGAGTCACCATCATTGACACGTTTGCCATGACGGCTATCTGGGATGGCAAGGAGCGTACAATGAGAAAGGTAAGGATAATGACTGAGAAGAAATAATAAAGGTCCGCACACTGATTAAAGCTCCCAAACGTGGATTTATTTAGCACAAAGGACATGTTGTCCTTCATCAAAGGTGCCATGCAGAACGTTCTGCATGGCACCTTTGATGACGTTGTGCTAAAAAAATCTTTTTGGTCCAGCACCTGCACTTTTGTGATGTGCGCGCACTCCTTTTCTTGAAGGAAAATGACTGCTCTTAAATGTGTTACTGAGACCATCTTAAACACTGACACTGACAGCTCGACATTATGGAGTGGAATGTGATCATCGGCGCCGTATGCAAGAACTGCCACTGGACACTTGTAGTGAGTGCATTGTAATGAATGAAAGTGACTACATTTACAACTAAGAATTGTGCACATAAAATCTTGTACCTCTCAAGGCCATGTATCCCAAGGAGGGCTTTTGTAGGTATGCAGACCCTTTCGGTGCTACAGATGCACAGGTCAGGCACTGCAGGGAATCTACAAGGTAAGAAAATGAAACGATGCATTTCATTTGTAGGCATTTAAGTTGACTTGTTTGTGATCAAGTAACATATTCTTCATTGATTTGTGCTTTAGGGCCTTCTTGAGGAAAAAAGACCTACATTTGTCCAGATGGCGGTGTGACCCAGTCACACACCCAAAACAGCAGGACTCCACATCATGTGGAGTCATTATATGCAAAGTAAGATTACAGTAAGCATGTGAAACTTTTGCTTTTGTGAAGACCACAAATAACACTAATCTGTATTTTAAGATCGCTGAACTGCTGCTACAAGGCAGGCCCATGGAATTTGGGGTGGGTGAGGCCGAGATAAATTCCATGCGGCTTGCAATAGCCAGGACCCTTGTAGCAGATTCTGGTAAGCATCTATCAACTGTGTGTCAACCTTGTTGTGGAGAAATTACTGAAGTCAAAGATCAGTGGTGAGGCCAGGAGTTCAGAAAGTGTTCAGGGGCCACTAATGATGACAGGCACCTACTGTTCCCACTCAAAGTCAGATAATTAATACTGCCGAGGACCTCAAGGCCCACACCTGACCTTGTGTAACCTAGAAAATTCTACAACAAACTTGACTGAAACATTTACTTGTACTACATCCACTGATTAAAACTGGAATATATTTTGACAGACGACATAGCAGAACTCTGTGTCATCTGTGGCCAATGGACCACTGGGTAGGAACCCTTTAAATAGTTCTTGAAATGGAGAAAGCAATTTTTTGTGAAATGAAATTGATTATTTTCTCTTTCAGATCGAATGCACAGGGTGCAACAAGTGGAGCCACTGGGTCTGTGCTGGGAGGCCACCAGTTGAAAACCTGTATTTTTGTCCTGTTTGTTGAAGTTTTTTTTTTTTTGTTTATTTATTTTATTTTATTTATTTTTTTGTTTATGATAGGGAGGAGGCGGCACGGTGGTGCAGTGGTGTCGCCTCACAGCAAGAGGGTTTTGGGTTCGAATCCACCTGGGACCCGGGACCTTTCTGTGTGGAGTTTGCACGTTCCCCCATGCTTGCGTGGGTTCTCTCCGGGTACTCCGGCTTCCTCCCACAGACCAAAAACATGCAGGTTGGGGATTAGGTTAATTGGTGTATCTAAATTGACCATAGTATGTGAGTGTGAATGGTTGTTTGTCTCTATATGTTAGCCCTGTGATAGGCTGGCGACCTGTCCAGGGTGTACCCCGCCTCTCACCTGTTGCAGCTGGGATTGGCTCCAGCCCCCCCGCGACCCTCGTAGAGGATAAGCGGTTACGATAATGGATGGATGGACAACGAAATGCAGTTGGTGTTCTAACCAGAAATGTATTTTTTGCTTCAATAAATACAAATAACTAAACAACCAACGTTTGATGTCTGTTTTTGGTTAGGCTGTAAGCAGTGAAGGGACTTCATACATGTATTTTTGGTTCTTTTCAAGAAACATACTATGCAGCATGTTCAGACTTCAGTCTTTCAATGTGACTACATAAACGCATTCAACAGCTACCTACGGCTTCGGATTCAAAATGTAGCCATCAAATGTGCATTTAGGAAAAATTGTTTGTAAATGGCAGGGTCTGTAAAATGGCCAAGTGGCTTTAGGTGCCAGCTAATTTCTTTGCAGTTTATTTGACACTTTTGTGGAATACAATCTGTAGTGGTTAGGGATGTGACTTTCAGTCCAAAACACTATTCGAAATTCGCTAGACACTATTCAAATTTTATTCGAAAATCGACCCCCCCCCCCCCCCCCCAAAAAAAAAAAAAAAAACACACGCGCGCGCGCTCACGTGCGACATCCCCCTCCTTCAACCACCACACACACACGACAGAAAGGGTAGACTTAACCAAACAGTTTACTGAATCAATAAGAACATTACAGAACGGTAAAATGGGCATATTCCCTGAGCGATTTATCTCAGCTACAGCATGACAACAAACAAACAGTTACAATTGCAACCGCTGCGCTGTTTTTCATTTAACTGCCTGTTAGGGGGAACCGGGTGAAACAGTTTCAGCAACGAGATCGAATGGATTTAACAGAAATAGCGAAGTAAACCTATTGCATATTTTTATTCAGAAAAATCAACATGTCAACGTGTTCGGGGTGGATACGTGTGCGCAGCCTATTAACTATTAAGCCGGCAGCGGAGAACACGCGCTCCGACGGCACGGACGTTGCAGGCACACACAAGTAGGCGCTCGCCAACTTTGCCAGGCGGGGTTATCTTTTTTGATTTGCTTTCCACCATGTCAGTGGGTCATTGTGGAGCGGTGGGCACACATCCTGGCAGTACTGAGTCAGTTCAGTGGTGTATGTTGCCCCCTCTGCACTGTACTCCTCCCCAAATAGGACCGCGATTGCCGCTGCAGATAAGCCATCCTTTCGGGGATGTTTTAGGTTCAGACGTATAGTTCTATGTAAACAATGCAGCATTCTTTCCCAGTGAAACCTATGAGTGAAACGCAATACTAGTCAATGCGGCATTCGAAATGAGTATTCTTTATTCGAACGTGTCACGAATATTCGACTATTCGAAAATCGTGTCCCAACCCTAGTAGTGGTAGCAACAATTTGTGACATTCCTCAAAAAAAAAACAGCAATAGGCCTATATAAATCTTACTTATCGTCAACAATTGTATAAACAACTAGACACTTGCGGCAATGCATCTTTGTGTTGAAACTACATGTCTGTACACAACCAAATATGAAATACTGTAAATCATTCGTATCTGCAAGTTACGCATGCATGGGGTGACAGCTGAGCCGTATGGTCACAACTTGATCTGATTGTCCCGTCTCCTGGCTGGGAAAATCAGACACAGCAAACACTATGTTTCTTATACATTGTATGTTGTATAAACACAGCAAACACTATGTTTCTTATACATTGTATGTTGTATAAGAAAGGGCTGAATGACACATGCTTAGTCAGGCTCCAAAGATGTGTTTGGGAAATGTTAGACATTTCACAGACATTCACAGGAACAGCGTTTCCAACACCAACTACATCATACAACGTTATATTAAATATTCTGAGACCCAGTCAGCAATTTGCACAGAGGGCTCATACTGTAACAGAGCCAGGTGTGGTCACAAGTTAACGTGGTGGTCCGTCCCGTGTAACGAGACTGTATGTGGTATTTTAGGACTAGTCTTCAGTGTGCTTCTGGTGAAGTGCATTAAGCGTCTGCCTTTAGTACGTTTTGTCACTAAAGTACGAGTTCAAATCCCATACAAAGTTTTCGTTTTTCTTTTTTCTATTCGTGGTGTGGTGACACACGTTTACTCAAGCAGGCCCCGTAGATGTATATTTGTATTAGAGCCTTATTCGAGACATTGGTAGGAACAGAGCCAGGTGTGGTCACAAGTTAACGTGGTGATCCGTCCCGTGTTAAAAAGAGACGGCAGTCTGTATGTCTGCTGTATATGTTATTTCATTCGAAATCCTCAGTACGTTCGTGGTGAGCTGGAATAGCTCTCGTCTTTCATTTATTTTGTCACGATGATACGTGTTCGACTCCCGTGAAAATGATTATTTTTTTATAAGGCCATTCAAAAGGACAAATATTTATTCTCATACATGTTTACTGAAGCAGGCTCCATAGACCAAATGTATTCAAGAGTTTTTATTAGAGATGTATTAGAGACTTTAGCAGGAAGAGCAAACTAGCTCTCTTCCTGTTTACAAACAAAAGCGACGTTTAAAACCAGACGGAGTACCTGATGCGTTCACACAAATAAGACTGCAAGGACGACTCGGGTCTATTTTTTAAAATTGGAACGATAACGGGTAAGAAACTGAACAAAGGCATCTGCGAGGACAGCTACGTTCCCTTTTCCCGTTTTCAACATCTGTCGTTTCCACGACAACCACAGACGCGTTTGGCTGACGGTCACCAGTTAACGTGGTCACAAGTTAATACGGAACACCGGTAAGCGTAATCGTTTCACGGACCCGTGCCGGATCTGTAACACGATGATCAGACGGGGGCGGAACGGCGCTGGCCCATGTCCGCAACAACCCTGAAAAACAGATCCGAAACGGCTTCGGCCCGATGTGCGTTTGGACTAAGGAACGAGTCTGTGAAGCGGAGCCGGGCCAGATCCTGCTCTATTGTTCTGCAGTTGCGGCCCTGTTCTAGCCTGGGAATTCCCATGCTGCTTTGCGCGCGATTTCATTCTCACTGCAAAGACAGCCTGGAAACCACCGCCCTTATTTTCCCCTGAGTTAGGGAACCAATCACAGAACGGGGGGGCAGCAAGACGATGAAGACGTCTATGCGCGACACCGAAGCTTGTAGCGTGTTAATCCAACATGGCAGCGGACACAACGTTACCGTTCGATGCAGCCTTAGAAAGTATTAAGTAGCTTTTGTAGCAATTAATTTAATTTTAGTAGCTAATTTTTAGTAGCAATTGGCTATGAATCGCACGCAAAGCAGCATGTGAAGAACCAGACGCCATTTGATAGACATTCGTAGCGCCCAATAAACGGCTCTAGGCATTCGTAAACCACGCCTCAAATACGAGAAAATGCACACCTAGTTCCCAGACCACCATCTCATCGAGATGTGGACGCGTCAGCCAGGCTAGCCCTGTTCCGTAACAGTGTCCAGTGGCTATCTGGGTCCTGCCTACACCACTGAGCCCAAAACGCATTTTTTCAAATGTAATATGGGGTTCACGTCGAAAACAACACTCGACATTGCAGCTCAAATAAGAAACGCGAATTTGAGCTCATCGGCTCAACCTGCGAAAATGGCGACGATAAAACGCACTTGTCGACCGTGTCTTAATTGAACAGATTTTTTAGCTCATTGGCTCAACATGTAAAAATGACGACGGTAAAACATACTTGTCTACCGTGTATTTATAGGACAGAAAGAAATAAAGCGCTAGCAACTATTCTGAACGCGGTGTGTGCTGAACCCACCTGTACCTCGTCTGGATCTGGTTCTCCCGAAGAACGCCAATGGCCGCGGAACGCGCGCCTCTCTCAAATCTATTCCGCTATTGGAAAACGTCACACAAAGTCACACAATGTGGTAAGTTACTGGCAATAAACAAGTGTGGTAGTTAAAAGCGTTTCAAAAAAGGTCAAGGTCATGTATGCGCGCTCGAATTAACTCACGTTTCCAACGCAAGAACTATGTGAGGTGTCCTGCAGCAGAGAATCGGAGAAAAGAAGGTTACTTCCGCCGGGGATTTTGGCCCAATCAGAATTGAGATTGGGCTTTAAAAACCACGAAGAGCGTATCGAGAACGTTCTACAAGGAGCATGCGCACAACGGACTTCCCTCCCTGTTTTATCGGAGAAATAATGGAACAAATCAAAGGACTTACTTTTACATGATGTATCCCAATTAGTAAAATGTTCAACATGTAAAATAAGTCATGTACACCTGCATCCGAATACTCAGTATATACTATTTCTGTTCAGTGTCTACTACTTGACCGTTAATGTAGTACGTGCTACAGCCGTACGTAGAACGCCTCCGAACGCTACCGGATGTTTGGAGATAACGTATTTCCCCTAGTACGCATTCGGGAACCATTTCCGTACTACACAATGCGTACTAAGCATTCGGACGTACTACATTTTTTCACGTACTACAAAATGCATACTATATAGTAGTCAAGTGTGCGTATTCGGATAGCAATTTTAACGGTTCTTGGCGGCGGGGCTGAGCGAATTTGACTGTGAATTATAGCGCCCCCCATATTTTTTGGAAATCTGAATTTCCGTGATATGTATTTGGTTGCCAAATTTCAGAACTTTTCCCAGGTGCAATAAGGAGACATAAGTGTTTGATTTAAAATAAATAAATAAATAATAATAATAATAATAATAATAATAATCATATCCACAGAGTCTTTGTGAATACCTAAATAGATAATTTATGAATGGAACAAATGAAAGGGAAAGGTGTCTGCTGACATTACTTTGGGTGGCTGGGTTCTGGGTCTGTTTCTCCTCTTCCATCTGTACCTTCATTACATACTGTAAAGACAACGGTGGCTACACTGGATTGTACACAGAGGACGACAATGATGTGGTGGCCAGACTCGCCACCCAATGGGCCAATGTCGAACCCCAAGGTATTATGCACACAGCACACAGCACAGTATCCAACCAAACCCCCCACCCCCCCACCCCCCCAAAAAATACTTTAACGGTTAATACTTTCATTTGCATTAAGGGTTCACATTGGCTTACTTAGCATTTTGATCTATAGCCGTGTTGTTGGTTTGGCTGCAGTGTGTAGAGGGACAGTCTTAGCAGAAATAGAATATAACATGTTTTAATTAGTGTACAATCCAATAAAAATAAGAATGTGTTTTTGTTACTTTGTTGCCATTGCCATATCCATCTACATGGGGAGCGGGTCCCCTATCATGGAGGCCACTATGTTGCACTGTATGTGTGGTGACTAACACATATGTCTTAACAAAAGTACGAGGGTTCGGGAAGGCCGTAGTTTGAATGATCATACTTTATTATCACTTGCAGCGAAGTAACAGAAAGCCTGAGTCGGTTTGCAAAGTGAGCGCCGCAGTCCTCACATGTGCCACTTTTTTATCTCTGTTTTACAGACATGATGTCATCATCTTAAACATTGCATACCAAACATAGATGGCCCATCATCTGCCCTTTAACTACTGGGACCCATCTTCATATCTCATATCACACATAGACAGCTCATCCTCCCCGCATCCGTTCTGGCCATTTTTACGCTTATGTCTAAACACCTCAAGGACAACAAGGGGTGAGCAAGGGGTGAGTAAGTACACCTGTGGGAGTACGTATATGAGCACCTCTGTCTCTTTCCACACTTACTTCATGCTTTACATGGACAACCCAATGATTAAACTTGCTTTAACTTGGTTAATATCTCCCATATAGGCTCTACAGTAGCCAAGATAAGTGGGTGTGGATTCTGAAATCATGTTTTGGAATACAAACACAATATACTTGTAACAATCACAGTGTGGTTAAGAGCTGACTCAAATTAAATTCAGGTCCGATTCTATTCAGCCCAGCTCAGATCCTATTTACCTGAATACATGAAAAAAGCTTATTACTGGAGTCATTGCTGTCAACCAGGAAGGGCTGTTGTTGTGTCCATTGCATTGATATACTGCATTTTCTATGCATTCACTGATGTAGTATGGTGTTATATGCACTTATGTACACGAGTTCAGACCACTAGAGGGCGCTAGTACTAGCAGAAGTGCTAAGTTGAATGTATTATACACCAGTGGCGAACCATGAGCACTACAGCTGGGCCTTCACCTCAGCCATTGCCGCTGAGAAAATAGACCACGGAAAAAAACAACAGTATGATTTGAAAGGGTTGAACAAATGCAATCCGGCTTTAATCAAGAAACATCTCAACATTAACTGCAGAAAACGAGATCATTTAAGCTACATAGTGGAAATTAAATAAACACTCTAAAGCCAAAATCTAGAAATATAAAATGAAGTCACCCAGAATGTCACCCCGTGACCAGGGCCGCCTTAACCTAATGTTAGGCCCCGGGGTTAAGAGGTTTTGTAGGCCCCCCATCCCCTCGATTTATAGAGTCTCATTTTAAAATTTTAATTAAAAAAAAAGTGTAATATCGAGGTAATCTACATCACAAAATGCATTACTTTCTTTCGAGACATACAACAGTGAGTTTTCCCTCTTTGAGCCAGAAAACACCATAATGTTGTTATTAACATATCACTGAGCCCACTGGAACATAAACACAAGACACTTTATTTAACAACCACACACAGCAACTTATGGTCATAATAAAACCAAAATGTGTGAAAGTATGATTTCAAACGATATGAAAATGTAAGCGATTGATGTAAGCGACCATGGCTTTTCTGTGAATGTCACAGCTTTCATGTTCTGCTATACGATCATTAGCATGTTTCCAGTCAAAATAACCCATAACAAATGCTGACTTTTCCTTGTTTCCTTGCCATTCTCTGGGCACACACTCTCCGTTACTAGTTTAGTGAGCCTCCTCCGCTCCTCCCCTTGTGTGACATAGCTGGCTTCCTCCGCTGCTGGGTCCATCGTCAGCAGCTGCAGCTGGTTTAAAACATCCAGTGAGCTTAGGGACACGCTTTAGTCGCTCCTTTTCGCGCAACTCCTTCTTTATCATTTTTTTTCTTTTTTGGGCACCACTCTCAAACGTCCTCCCCGACATTTTCCGCTAAGCCTACTGTCACTCAATCAAAAAGGGACACCGGACACCCGACACCCCCCCAAACTAACTGCAGACATTCTGATAGGTGAGCCCACGGACCATAGGCTATGGGGTCACATGGGTCACTCCTCATTTGGATCAATCAGCAGCCACGTAACGTGCGATTAGAGTGATTGACAGAAAACCTGACAAGTTACAAAACAATATGACATTTTCAGCTCATCGTGATCCTGAACATGGGAGGCCCCTGAACTTGGGAGGCCCCAGGGCTTCAGCCCAGGTAAGCCCGTGCATTAAAGCGGCCTTGCCCGTGACGCTGCTGACACAGACACCGAGGCTCATTTAATCACCATGGACAGCGCTATGAAATCACGGCGCATTACAAATCATTCACACATTGACAAATAAATTCATGAGCATCATCAAACTACTATACAATTTTCAATGCACAATACGCCAAAAGTTACACAAAGCTGGTAATACAAAGACTATTTTTTCTAAGTTGCAATGTGGAACTTCATGCGCAATTACGCATGGCGCAAGTGCTGAGAGCGGTTGAGACTCAACCACTCTGTTAGGACTTCACAAAGGCCTACGATCTTTTGTTTTCGTCCCACCCACTTGAAATCAAACCGTGATTGGTCAATTTGCCCCTCACTCCCCAAACCAAAAGACATACCTTTACTTGGCCTTCTGCGGGATTCGTGAAGTCCTAACCAATTATTGAGCCAGCTAACCGGGCCTTGATAGAGATGGACGATTCTGATTGGATGATTGGATTGGATAATTGTCAAGTTGCTGATGTGAACTTGACAGTAAACTTAGTTTTAGAACATAGATGAGAGAAAATGTATTAAATGTGTTGTATTAAATTAAATAAGATAGAAATTTGAAATAATAATAATTATAATTTTTTCTTTCATATTTTAATATTTTTGGGTCCTGAATTTTTTTAGGCCTTCTCTGAAGGCGTAGAAGGCCCTGAAGGTACCCCACTGCTGTACACTGTGAAGAGACAGTAAACTACGCTCTCTGTTCCTATATACATCGTGTGTGTTGATGTCTTCCGATACAACACCACAACAAAGTGGCGGCGAGGAAAATACTGAAGAAATGTCTCTGCTATCCATACAACCTCCTGCCGTGTTCCTTGATTACCCAGGAGAGCTGAAAATTCCATTTACTGCGTGGAAAGGCTACTTCGACAACTACTTGCTGGAGATCGGGGGTGATGCTATTCCTGTTGCGAGGAAAAGAGCCTTGCTTATTCACTGTTTTGGAACTGAGGGGCAAAGAATCTACAGCGCTTTACCACTCAAAACCGACGATTATGACGGATCCGTGAAGGCTTTGGAAAAGTACTTTGAGCCCAAACTCAACATTGTTGCCAAGAGATACCGTTTCAGACAACAAGCACAAGCTGTGGGTGAGTCTACAGATCAATACGTAGCAGCTCTGTGTGAGCTTATGAAGAAGTGAATAGTGAAGAGAATGAAATGCTATGTGATCAGATTGTGGAGAAAACGAATAGCTCCCGGATACGTGAAAGACTTTTAATGGAGGACAATTTGACTCTTGACTGTGCTTTGGCTCTATAGGGTACTGAAGCTGCCATAGCTGATGCTAAGGCCATTGCTGTGGCTGACACAATGCCCGTTGCCACCATTCACATACAAAAGAAGGTGCGCAAACCACAGTACAAAGCCGCGCAGGGAATGGATGGAACTATGCAGTACTTACCAGGACAGGAGTGCCATGACAGACTTCTACATTGTCAAAACAGGCACACCTATACTGGGCATGGACCTGGTTACCGCCCTCCGGTTACACTTTAAAGGCGGCCTCGTTATACCTGAAACTGAGACTGTTAAGGTGTGTGCAACACTTCGCCAACCTGACACCCACTGCAAACAAGCGAGTCTCCAATAACATTCGGGCGTGCAAAAGGGGAAGGTCCGACCGGAGGTAAAGTAAATACAGCAAAAACTGTCTACGTCTCTGGAACCTGGAGCAACATGGAATCATTGAGAAAATTGATGCCTCTGAGTGGGTCTCCCCAATTGTAGTCACTAAGAAAAGGTTTGGTGATATACGCATGTGCATTGATTGAGAGAGCCAAACAAAGCTGCAATCACTGACAGCCATTGTTGGGAATAACCATATTTTCAGGCTAGGTTATTCTGACTCTGTGTTGTGTATTTTAGGTGAGAGCAATTATTGATTGTAGTCATTAAGGTCAGGACAGTCGGATTGGGGGATCGCAGCCGTTGGGTTTTCTTAAAGAATGTAATACAGCAAAGTACAGACAAAGTAGTCTATCGGTTCTCGGATGGCAATGAAGACACAGGGTTCAGCCGAACGTGTGTCCTGGCCGGTACGGTTCCTCTTCTCAGTGAATGCTGGCATTCTTTGAGTATTTGAAGTAAGGAGAATTAACAGATAGTGACAGAAAACAGCAATTGGCGTCACACAATAGGCAGATCGTAACGTGTTCCTTTGATAATACAGTATATGGTGGGGTCAGGGTGATATGCCCTGGGACTTGTCACCTTATCCTAGGAAACTATCTATAGTTGACAAGAAGTGAGAAGCCAGTTGTCAGAAAGGCATCAGAGTGACACTCACACTGATAGACACACAATATGGGCTTCGATAATACACAAGAAATACCCAGAAGCTAACACCATCCATTGTTGAGGACATACTGTACTGTCAGAACTGCATGGGGCTGTTATACTCTCGACCTGAAATCTGCTTACCATCAGTTGAAATTGCATGAAGAGAGCAGAGGGCTCATTGCTTTCATTACACATGAAGGTCTGTATCAGTACTACAGAGTACCCTATGGACTGTGTTCAGCTCCGGCTGTGTTTCAAGAGATGATGACACAAATTCTTAGTGGCCTAAAAGGGGTGCAGTGCTATCTTAATGATGTCATTATATATGGAACTTCAGAAGCTGCTCACAAGGTCAATTTGCATGCTACCGGGAGCAACAATGCAGGACTGAAACTTAATGTTGATAAATGTCAGTTACGTCAAACTACTCTAACCCTTGTTGGCCAGAAGATTGGTCCAGAGGGTCTGCTGCCAGATGACTCTCATGTCGCTGCCATTCTGAATGCTCCACCGCCTCCCTCCTTACGCACGACCAGCTGGACAGTAATGGTGCGGAACAGACTGTTGACTGACAGACTGTCTGATGCTGAGAGGAAATACTCCATTGTAGAGAAGGAAGCTTTGGCCTGCGTGTGGGCTGCTGAGAAGTGGCACACTTGGCTGTACTGATCATCAAGCCCTTACGACATTGCTGACGACCAAGGGGAATAACCGCGCTGGTCTTCGAATAGCCAGATGGTCAGCCTGCTTGATCGAGTTTGATTATGATGTTGAATATCGGGCTGGATCAGGCTCCCACTCCCTTATAAAGACACTGCATGCGCAAAAGAGCTGGAGTCAGTTGTAGCCATCCTCACGGACCTGTATGTGGTGTCTGAGGTAGACTTTCAATCAGAGTGCCGTGCCTACCCGATACTAACAAAGCTATGTGCACAAATACAGAAAGGCTGGCTCTCACATCGGAACCTGAATTACAGCTATTCTTCCCAATTCACCATGAACTTGTAGTCATGAGTGAATGCGTCATCAGAGGTACTCATCGATTGCTGGTGCCTGAGTCACTGCGGAAGAGACTCATTGCTATTGCTCATGAAACGCACCAAGGTATTGTGCACACCAAACAGCACCTTAGGGAATTGTATTGGTGGCCCAAAACGCACCAAAACACGGGCGGCGCCAAAACCCTACAGAAATGCAGTTCTTTTCCGCCGGAAGTGGTTTTCGCAGCCTCTGCCAGTATAAACACAGCGATGCAAGCTTGGCAGCACGGAGCTACTACGTTAACTGGAGATGATGGCGTTACTCTCCCCCACCAACATTGCGTGCAGAACTGGGAGGACAACATGCAATTGAAATGAAATTACAACTTAGAATTAATTAGTATTTAAAAAGTAAAATACAAAAGCAGCCCACACAATTACATCACTAAAATACTAAAAATATTCATATATATATAATATAAAAAAATACAATGCACACAGTATTTGTTGTATTTATCTGTATTTAATGAACAACATGATGGTTAGTAGACAGGCATAGGCGTCAGATATAAACATAGGCGTAGGCGTCAGATATAAACATGATCAGCCCATTAGGGGCCAAGGCGATGAGATATTTCACAGTGTTGTGTGATTTGTACTGGCTGTAAGTGTCACTCCTTGAGTCTTGGTTTTTGGCTCTCTGCAAGAAACTTTCAGCAAAGTCAATGATGCAGGTGGTTCGAGGGTAGTTCCTCTGAAACGACAAGGGAATGGTGGCACAAATGGTCTCTCTTGGAAGCCAGGGGATCAGGACTTTGAACTGTTCACCCAGCACGTCAATCCAGTGCCTAATGCTTGCCATGCATGTAGACACATTGAAGCAGTGAGCAATATCCCCTAATATTAGGTTTAGTTTTAGCTTCATCAAGGTCATCAGGATTTGGTCAACATAACGAAGAGTAATTGTCGGCTTACTGAAAGGCAACAACACCGACACCAGGGTGAAAAATTGAGCCATACGCACTCCTGTATACAGCCGGGACCTAGCATCATCAATGACCGTGGTGCTAGTCACAGTAGCACCCGTTTCTGCCTCGCACTGTGTGGCCTTGTCTACTTTAACAGACTGTGTTGTTGAACAGTACGTGTGGTCAATATGTGATGAATCCTCCCATTGGGTCTGGGCATCTCTAAATTTTGGTGTAGCAGGCTCGGCCTCACAGGCAGGCTGACAGGTTTCAGGAGCATCTAAAAAGGGGAAGAGAACACATGGATGGAGCAAAATTAATGCAGGCATAGAGTCCTCTCACTACAAACATCACAATGGCAAAATGTGTGTTACAACATGTGTTACACCTTGCATTATATTTATGATGTAGACTAACACACGCAGGCACACACACAGACACACAGATAACACACACACACACACACACACACACACTAATGATGTAGCTATCGTGGGCATTGTTTGTCCCATCTCCAAAACAATCAACTACCTTAGCAAAATACCGGTAGCAATATTAGTGTATGACAACTTCTTCATAATTAACAGTATCGTCAGCTTCATAGCTAAAGTTGCTGAACTTACCCTCAGGTTCAAGTCTGCGTCTCTTTATCTGGGGGGAGGCAGTGGTCCGCTGGGTGGGTTGAAGCCTCTTTGGCTGGGGAGGGCGATGGTATCCCAACCACAACTCTGGGAAAGGGTTATCCTTCGTTGGTTTTTTGTCAACAAAATGATAGGAACAAACAAAAACGTTGTGGGGTGCTTTCTTTACATTCAATGCCTTCAGCCAGGCCCTTGACTCCGAGTCGGTATCAGGCTTGCGAAAAAAATGTAAACAATGGAGCGCATGGACATTGCCTCTTCGTAGCAGGTTTGTGGTCGTAGCACTGTCTATCCAACCACTCATTCAGGTGCTTTCTAGAGTTTTTGCAACCAACTACCGCACACGTCGTTTCTTTATGTTGTAATTGTTAGCAGCTATATCCTCTTTGTCACTGCAATGTCAGTGCTTTGTCGGCACAACGGAGCTCGCTAGCAATTCAAACCCAGCCCGCCAGAACGGAAGTGGGTTGCATCGACGAGAGGAGTTTAGGAAGTAAAGCGGAAACGGACAAATAACTTGTCTATAGAGACAATGATTTAAGCACTGTACTACATGCAGACAAAACAATAAGTCCACTGTCACCCATGATGCCCCACTTCAATATGGTCCCTTACCAGCAGCAGCTTGGGAAAAAGTGTCTGTGGATATCGTGCTCTCATTTGAGATAGTACCTCCTGACTGTAGATTTGCCATCACCATGGTTGACCACTACAGTAAGGGGTGTGGTGGCTAAAGCACATATCTTAACAAAAGTAAGAGGGTTCTGGGAGGCCGCAGTCTGAATGACAAGAAAGACTTTATTATCACTTGGTAGGAGCAACAACAAAATCTGAGTTGGTTTGACAAAGAACTCCCGCACATCCCCTGTGTGCCCCTTTTTGTCCTGTTTTCCAGACATGATGTCATCACCTTGAACATTCTATGCCATACAGAAATGGCCCTTCCTCCCTTTACTGTTGGAACCCATCACCACATATCATACAGTCAGCCCACCCTCCCCATGTCTGTTCTGACCACTTCCAAGCATTCAAGCAGACACCTTAGAGATAACATGGGGTGAACCAGAGGATGACCTTGGGTTGAGCCAAGGGCTCAATGAGTGCGCCTTTGTTTCTTGCCACACTTAGTTCATGCTTTGCATGGACAACCCAATGATTATACTAGCTTTAACCTGGTTAATATCTACCATAGGGGTCACAAATGGCTTTTGCTGATACGGCTACCATCATACAATTTCTGACTACAGTTTTTTATAAGGGAAGGGAATCCAAAAGACTTGACAAGTGACAATGGTCCTCAATGAGTTCTCTGACTTTCCCAAAAAGAGAGGAATTCAACACATGAGATCTTCAGTTTATTACCCAAGAGATAACAGGGAAGTTGAGAGATTTACCAGATGTGTGAAAGACTGCCTGCAAGCTGCTTCAATTCAAGGGGAACCCTGGAACCCATTCCTGAGAACATACCTGATGGACTACAGGGCAACTCCACATTCTACCACTGGAGTATCCTGTTACGATACGATACGATATGCCCTTTATTGTCACAGGTCACAAGTACCCGCGAAATTGACCGTCAACCCGTCCGTACATATACAACATAACATACAATATGACAAGGGGGTAGACAGGACAGGAAGACAGGGATGAAGGAAAAATACAGACTACAGTTACATGAGGAGAGGGAGGAGCGAGAAAAAAAAAGCATCCCCTCAGACTATGTTCCTGTGGGGAGCACAGTGTGTGGGCATAAAAAAACACCTCAGCAGTATAAGCACACATAAGAACACTTTACAGCATGAAACTCAGGACTTGCAACAGGGTAGGGGGGTCGGGGGTTGTAGGTGGCCCAGCACCGACAAGCGGCCATCCGGTCCTGCAGCCATGCGTCGCTGGTCACAGACCCGCCTGCCACGCTGGGGGGGGTAAAAAGCGGCAAAGGCGTGGTGATGGGGGATAGGGGGTGAGTTGCATAGCTGTATATCTGTATGAGTTTGTGTGTGTGTGTGTGTAGGCCTGGAGAGTCGTCTCGCCTGGCATCACAATCTAGGAGCCTCAGTCTGCATGATGTCATAGCGATAACACAGCAAGTTGCCATGGAGATGACCCTGATCGGGTCCCAGACAGAGTCAACAATCAACAGGTGTCCGTGAGGGAAGTGGGTGAAGGTATGCAACAGCGTCTCACTGCAGCGTTCTCCAGGGAAAGTTGTTCCAGCAGCGGCCTTGGCCGAGGCCAGTGCCGGTTGAGGGGGGCCGAAAGCAGATAAGATTGGGGTTGTTTGGTCTTAGGGCGAGTAGCTGCATTCCAATTTACTCAACTACTCGTTTTGTCCATTCTGGTCTACGAATCGATCCATTTTCCTTTGCAAAGCCGAAAGCTTCTCCATGATGTTATCCATGTTGCGGTTTATAGCCACAGTCTGAGTGCTGACATCTCTGCCCATCGCCTCAATCATGTCGGGCAGCTTTATGGGGCTTTTGACAGCTGTCACCGTTTCCTTAATTCATCGATAAACCAGGGCATTGCCTAATCCAATCAGCAAAAGACCCGTTATCACGGTTCCGAATAGGTAGATGTCTTCAACGTCCTCCACGGAAAGAACCGCCAGGCACACGACCCGCCAGCTCTCCCACGCATCCATCGTGTAGCCAGCTGCGACCGTTCCGGCAGGGCAGGCTGGTTCCCCCGAACCCAGGCTTCTCGTCGAGAAGATGGTGTCAATTGCGCTGAGAGACCAGTTAATCAAATCCATGATTTTTAGTTTAGGAGAGCGGTGCGGAGAGAGTCTCTTCAAAAGTATAGACAGTAGACTAGACGAGATGAGAGGAGCAAAGCAGGGAAGATAAGGGAGAGGAGGGAAGAAAAATGAGACCACCTTCGCTGAGAGCCTGCACAGAAACCTTCAGAACTGCTCCATGGCCGATGAATGAGAACAAAGCTTGAGGTGAAGACATGCTGTTCCTCCATCTAACAGACATGCCATGCGTGAAAGAGTGTTGGATGAACAACGAAAGATGAAAGAATATGCTGGAGGCCAAAATTACTCACTCACAGCTAACAATACTACTGACAAATCTGCAGTGTTTTTTAAGTCAATATCTGCACATTTATCTGCCCTGGAGGAAAGGTTTGAAACCTATTTCCCCCACAAAAACAAGGAATTTGATTGGCTCCGAGATCCATTTCACTCTTGCCACTGAATCAGCAGCGAGATGCCTGTCATCAAGGGGACAGGATGAGCTTGCTGAATTGCGAATGGACCGCACACTCAAGTTGCAACACAGTGAACTGTCTTTAGACACATTTTGGCTCCGTGTGGGTCAGGAATATCCCACACTTTCAGAGAGTGCTATAAATGTGCTGATCCAATTCCCCACCTCCTACCTCTGTGAACTGGCTTTCTCCTCTCTCACATACATAAAGAATAAACTGAGGCAAAGGCTGTCAGTTGAACAGGACCTCCGTGTTGCACTGACACAATCCCTCCTCGCATTAACAAACTCTGCAGTCAGAGACAGGCACATGTGTCCCATAAATTGATCAATTGTCTGTGGAGACGTGTACAACTATATTTTTGTGAACTTTATGTGAAAGGTTTGTTTCTGATATTTTTTGTTACTGCCAGCCACTTTCTCAATTATTACCGTTGTGGGAGGCCTACATATGTATTTTGGCTGTGATACAGTTGTGAAAGGGACAGATGTTTTATATACTTTAGTTGAAGGTCTATTTGTGATATTTTTGTTCATATTCTGTTCACTATTTTCTCAAAAAGTTCTATTAAATGAGTTGAATTAAAGAGAGTGGTTAATTTGAATGAAATGAAAATAAGACAAGCCTCACCTTCTCATAGTAGTGCCTATAATAAAAGTGGTTATGGCCTGTCCATCATATCACAAAGGTTAAATTAAATGGCATGAAGTACAAATATGGCACAAAGGAAGATGAGAGTAAAAGAAAAGAAAAAAAATAGGGGTGCCGGGATGGAGAGAAATATGTTTAGGGGTGCCGTGAGCCAGAAAAGTTTGGGAACCACTGTATTCACTGATGTAGTATGGCGTTATATGCACTTGCGAGTTCAGACACTAGAGGGCGCTAGTACTAGCGGAAGTGCTGTGTTACTGTAAATGTACTGTACGCTTGGACAAGTAAACTGCGCTCTCTGTTCCTATATACTTCGTGTGTGTTGATGTCTTCCGATACAACATCACAACAGCTGTGACCGCCACACTTATGTGCGTATGTATGTAGGCTATCGATAGATAGATAGATAGATAGATAGATAGATAGATAGATAGATAGATAGATAGATAGATAGATAGATAGATAGATAGATAGATAGATAGATAGGTGGATGGATGGATGGATGGGTGGATGGATGAATGGATGGATGGATGGATGGATGGATGGACGGACAGACAGATAGATAACGATTACTATTTACCGCCATTGCATTCATAACCACCCGACTTACACGAAGTCGGCTGGCTAGATTTGTTAGTTTGTTTTCAGAATGTATGCTCGCCTACTTGCCCAGAGGCTTCAACAACCACAGTTGGATCAATTCATGGGCTGAGTGTTGTGGTTGTCTCGATCAGAGACGCGCATGACCGTGAGCTGTCACACACGCCCACGCTAAGCGGGTCGCAAGTTTCGTTTCTTCCAAAACAGCGAAACCAGCGCTGTATCCTGGATACGGACACTGCCCAGCATATAAATTCAAGAATAGAAACCTTCGTACACAGATCATCCCCACTCAAATAGTGACGGCAGTTCATCCGTTAACAGCAGGTTGAGAAACTCATTAAAATGAAAATGACTATAGCACAATCCATCCAATTTGGACTAGACTTCCGAGAATATCTAATAACGACGGGGCGAGCCACGATGAATGGCAGAGCTCAACTAAAAGACCTCTATAACAGCGAGTTCAGATACAGGTGAGTTGTCTTTATGGCCTAGGGCCTAGGCCTATGCCTACTAGCTGAAATGGTCAAACAATGCAATTTAATAATGAAATAATATTGGCGTAATTTCAGGACTGAATCCATCAGGGGGCCAAACTTCAGTACGGTACTTTATGCTTTATCTGTGTCACATAAAGCAACCGTCTGCCGTGGAAAGGTTCGCTTTTACTCCAAGGTGAGATATACTTACTTGTAGTAGTTCATGTAAACTTGTACTACTGCGTACAAGTACAAGCAACAATCAATTATCGACATAAAACAGGATTATGCTTTGATGCATATATTTTAATGTCTTAAAACTTTGTGAAACATTATCCTCATAACATCCCAGTGTCTTAATATAGTAGTTATTTCCCAATATCACTGGTAAAACCGAAGAACGTTTCTTACAGTCTGAACCTCGGGATCAGTGGTACAAGATGAAGCAGCCGGTGGTGAGCTTCCATAATGGACACTCTAATCCCGCGCCATCGCAGGCCTCGCTGTCCCCCAGACCAGAGGCAGAGTCCCAGAGAAGGCTGGCTAGTCTTCTCATGGAAAAGCTCAAAAAAGACAAGTGAGAATCATTTTGGTGACAAACGATAGAATCATGTTTTGTGTGTATTTTCCCCTACTATATGCTATTTTTATTACTAGTATTTTCTTCTTTTCACATAATATGCCCTTAGTTAAAGTGCATTGCTTTCAATTAGTATGTAGCATACAAACAAAGACAAATCATTGCCAAATACTAATAAACACTGTGTTCACCTTCCTCTGACACCCAAAGGACACAGTTCGTCTCTGATAAGAATGATGTCATCATTAGCTCAGACCAAGAAGGTACAGACAGGAAAATCTGCTTGTCGGTGGAAGATAATAACAAGGTATGAATGATTCAAGACTTGAATGCAATTGTTTTTTTTGTGACTCACACCAAAAACAACAGCATAACACATTTTTTCTTTTGTGAGTGTCTTGCTATACATGAATAAGAGGCTATGCTGCTGTGGATGAACCAGATTTAACATTTCCATATTCTTCACATTTCCATATTATCCACATTTCCATATTCTACATTATGATAGCTACATACACATTGTGTGTTACATCTTAACAGACACTAGCTTGTGACAACAACATTCACAAGGCTAATACAGGGTCGTGATCTAGTCGTGATATGAATCAAGAGGACGTTACCTTACAGGAGCGCCTCTGGTTTCTCCCCAACAGCACACCATGCGTCTGCATGTGAAGAACGCGGGGACAACGGCAGTCTACTTCACCTACTACACCCTGTTGAACTGGCTTGAAGACTTCACCCTGGAGGATGAGCAGAAGGTGACCCGTGCCTGCCCACTGGCACTAGCACCAGGCAAGACCAGAACAAAACACATGATGCACGCATAAGGCCGTGGTGTGACTGGAGGTTGCTGCTTAGATTGGTTCTTACATTTGAACATTTGAATGCTGTTGTCAAAGATGATGTATTGTACTATTGTACTAATTGCTGTTTGCATCTACAGGGGACAACTATGAGGTCCAAGTGCTATTCCAAACAAGCTTGGTTGGTTTCTACCCCGCTACGCTGGCCTTTGAGTTCAAACCCAACCTGTTGACCTCCTCTGTCGCTTTCCATATTGTGCGATACATTGAAGTCCATCGGATCACCTCTTTGGGGAAAGAGCTGGCCCCTGTGGCACCCTACAGATCCTCCGCCATCTCTTGTCTGCCTCCCTCATCCTGCCCTATTGTGGATGGACAGCCCCCTGAAAGGTACAACATCTACCACACACTATTGGTGTGTTATATTGTTTCATGGAATTCAGATTGTGAGCCCTTGCTCACAATACAATGATTGATTTGTAGATAAAAGTTTTTCTAAATGTTTCTCAAAACCAGGGAGTCCGTGATGCATCTTAACGTGGAGATTCGGCTGGAGAAATACGACATTCCAAAATACATGAACCAACTCATCGATTTGCTGAAGAACCCTGAATTTAGGACGGATCCACGGTACGTGTTCTCCAGATCCTAAGTCCCTTTCACTGTCCCCCTCGGGACCTTATTTCAGAAAACAATATATACAGTATTCAACATATTTATCCCAAAATAAGGTCCAGTCTTAGTTGAGTGGTCCAATGGTAGTCCAAGGGGATGGACTTGGGCTCTGTTGTACACATTTCCTTCCAATAAAACACATTTCAAAACTGATGTGCAAACAAACGGGAGTTTGTTTATATATTTAATTGTATAGTTGGAGTATCGCTTTGTGATATCCATATAAAAATAAAACCTGCGTACGTGATAAAGAGTCTCACTAGCAATCTGCTCCCTCAACGTCATAAGTAGTCTTGTGATTCAACCAGTCTATGAGTCAAGTACACAAGTCAGATATGGCTCTAAATATATGCACTATTTATATAATCAGGGTAAATTCATCTCGACCAGAGAAACATTTTTATATTTCCATTGAAGCTATTTGTAACCCAACCAATTTAAACCAATTCATGATTTACACAACACATATAATAATTCTCATGTTGGAAAAAATCATAGATCAAAAATCACCAACATCGAAGGAAGAATTGTTCAAACCGCATCCCAATTGTGTATATCTGCAGCACACGAGACAGGAAGGCCCTGCTGGACAGCCCCTTGAACATGGAGAACTACTGTGAGAAGTTCCACCTGCTGCTCTATCTGGAGGAGCTGCAGATGCTGAATGACATCAAGCGCTACAACATCCCTAACAGGGAGAGGGAATATGCGCCCATGACCAAAGACCCACAGAACAAGAAACTTCTTGTCTTGGAGGTGGAGACACACTTTTTGCACACATTCCCTCATCCTCTCTCTGGAGCATGCCATAAACTCACTCATTTGCTCAGTGATTTGCTCATGAAGTCATTCTTCTGAATGAGGCTTGCTCATGTCTTTACCCATTCTGTCGTCATCAGGTGCCTGGCGTGGCTGAGAACCGTCCCTCTGTCCTGGTGGGGGACAGGATCCTGGTGTGCCCAGTAGGGGAACACCTTGAGAAGTACTGTGGCTACGTTCATGCAGTGGAGATGGAATCAGTCAAACTGGGCTTCAGCTCAAAGTAAGATGGCCCAAAGGTCTAAATGATATATGACCTCACAGATGCGTTAGGCCTGACTTCATAGTGGCCGGCCTACAACATAATCATAACAGTTTCTTGCTATGGTGTCTGTCCATGACTACAGGCTACTGGATCGCTTCATAGACGGCATGACGTTCAGCGTTGAGTACACTGTGAATCGTTTGCCCATGCGTCTGCAGCACCGGGCTACCGAGCTGGCCAAGCAGCACAAGCTGGGGGCGGTGTTGTTCCCCCACGGGCCTCCTCCTCCCGACGCAAAACTACCCTCACTCAGGTGGGCACTGGATCAAGGTGGATCTTCTAGTTGTCTAGTCGGCCCTTGTCTGCCGTTTTTCAGGACAGGGGCCTGAACCTTGGATCGGCTGTTCATCTTAAGGGTTCAATCAAAGAGAAATTGGAAGTGAGCAAGGCTCACAAGTTGACTAGCAATTGGAATGCTTGAAACTTGTTTTGGTGACTTGCTTGTTGTATAAGCAGCAATGAAGTGCTTCACCTTCTTCGGAAAAAAATTACTTTCGTAAGTCGCTTTGGACAAAAGCATCTGCTAAATCTGAATGTAAATGTAAATGCAAAGCAGCAAGCGACTTCCTTAAGAGGAAGCACAAACCCACTGTCAAACCTAATCTAATTTTTTCACTTCATGTCACCTGATCATTCATAATGTCCACATATTCTGGATTAGAAGTAGCTATGTTAGTCATAGAAATAGACATAGAGAGACTTTATTAATCCCGGATGGAAAATTGGGTCACCATAGCAGCCAGGGGATATATACATATAATACAAAAAATTGAAATAAAATAAAATACCAAAAATAAAAATAATAGAAATAAAATAAATACAAAAATGCAGTGGGATTGTAAAAATACCATAGAATAGTGATTTAGTTATGAATTAGATCACTATTCTATGGTATAGTTATGGTATAGTTATGAATAGTTACAAATCCGAAGCGAGAAAGGTGTGAAATGGTTTGTTTCTGCTTTGTTTCGTATATATTTATATGTATCTCCAGTCCTAGGTCTTTCTGTGTCAGTTTTAGTTTTTCAGTTTTTGTAAGGAAAATACAGACTACTGCCATCTGCTGGTAGTAGCATCTACATTTTTCATAATTTGACATGGTTACATCAGCCAATTAGAGGAAATACTGTAGTCATTTATAATTGCTAATTTAGTATTAGCAAGTATTAGCTGGTAGAAGCTATTTCCTCTCACACAGGTGCAAAGTTACATGCAAATTGGCTGTAGTCTTGTGGTAAATTCTGCTGCAACTTGTTGGCCCAGAGACAGGCGACGTGAGGCAAAGCAACTGTAGGCCTGTTTTGCGGCATGTTTAACACACACACTCATTTACCTCAACTGTACAACCTCTTCAGAAAAATGTGGATCATGTTTATCTCTCCTGAGCTTAGATAACTCAAGTTGCTAAGTTGAAGCATGAAGAAGTCGCAGCGACAAGTAGATTTACAGTTCAAACAGCTTAATACGAGCATGGGCACAACCAGACCCTCAAGGAGGAAGAGCAAGACCGCACAATGTTCCGTCCTCAACAGTAGTAGAAGTATAGTAGAGTATATTGTTATCCTACAAAACCACCTATCTATCCCCTTCTGACATACTGTTTGAACAACATCCTCCATCCATGCCTTGTTGTTTCTTTAGGCTGTTTGACAGAAAGCTGGAGCAGAACCCTGAGCAGTACAGGGCCGTGCAGCACATCGTAGCTGGGACCTCTAAACCAGCTCCCTACCTGGTGTTCGGGCCGCCTGGTACAGGTACGTGTCCTGTGCCATGCTTTGCTATGTTTGTTTTTCTTGTGTTTTACTTTACATTCTACAATGTAGGAATTTCAGTCCGACAGCATATATAATCAGCGGGCCTACGCAGAGTGACTTAGAACAATGAATTTGCCTTTTTGTTAAATCTACACATTCAGCGCACGATTAACAATATTTTACCACATGGTGATCATGGTCTATTGCAGTGGTTCCCCCCCTTGCCTGTGTCCAAGACAAGCCAGGCCCCCCCAACCCCAACCCCTACCCGCATGCATGCACTAAAAGAATAAGGGTGTTGATAATAAATAGCTTATTGAATTTAAATGCGGACCAAAAATATGTTTCAATTTGGATGATACAGTTTTGATTATCTAATTGGCTGTGTTATTGGGATTTTATACATTTAATTTGCAATTACCAACCTCTGCAGGCAAAGTTGTGCACCCCCTGTGATCTCAGGTGGTTTGCATTCAGAGATCAGAGAAGCCTGGAGGGGACGCGTCACGTTGTGTCTGAGAACGAGCTTGACATTAGATTATTCCAAGAGATACATCTGGACTCTGACCACAGTGTTTGGTGCACAGGTAAAACGGTAACCGTGGTGGAAGCCATTAAGCAGATCGAGAAGACCAAAGCATCCTGCCGCATCCTGGCCTGTGCCCCCTCTAACAGCGCTTCTGACCTGCTCTGCAAGAAGATCCTGGAGCACGTGGAGGGGCGCAAGGTGTACCGCATGTATGCCAGTAGCTGGGACCGAAACAAAATTCCTCCAGAACTGATGGTAAGCATCAAAAGCTTATTTCTGTCTTTAGTGACTAAAATCAAGTGTTACCTTACTTGCTCATTGCATTCGTTGTCACTTGTCATCACAGTGCATCACTTGTGTAACCTAAGTGATGCTGTCCTGTCTGGAGGAGTGTGACTGTACAGCGTGTGACATATGTTTGTGTTCACATCACAGGGCTGCTGTAACCTTGAAGGTAATGTGTATATGTACCCCTTGAAAGAGGACCTGATGAACTACACCATCATTGTCACCACTCTGTGCACCGCTGGAAGGTAGTTAACACTAAATACACATTATACAATACAATACAATACTACTACTGCTGCTACTAATTATAATACAAATTAAAGCTCTGATGGTATTCACGGCACACACACCGCCAAGAAGAGCATATTCTGTATATATATTCTACTTTGAGCAATAGCACTTAACTTACCATTAATTCAAATTGACATCAAATTGACATCATCAACACAAAACTTGATGCATTTGTTACGGGAGATGTCTTCTATATCCATACATACAATTCAAGGCCCTGGGACCTTGTAAAATTGCTAAATAAAACGTGTAGATTTACGCATATCTTGGCTTACTTTTATCTAGTCAAAATTCCAAATAATTCTTTTAATTAGACACGTTCAAAGAGCATGTGTAACAATGTGGTGTCATTTGGGCTTGTGGTTAACATTCCCAAAAAAAATCACTTTACAGAGAAATCTATCCAGATGGACCTTATGGGTCCACAAGGGAAACATTTTCAGCATGTAAAATAAGGCCTGTGTACCAAGTTTCTGTAGTAGTCAGCAGGCCAGCTGTTTGCCATCACCGTGAATTATAGAGCCCCCTATGGGCAAAGTGGTGGTAAACCTCTAGCAGCCCTGCTAACCGTGGATACATACACACATCTGATCAGTCACAGGCTGAGATTTGGGCATTATCAATCAAAAATGATAATAATACATAACCACCACAATTACAATAGGCATCCACATATACTGCATGATACTTAATAATTCACATTCCACCAATTGCAATTGCAGCCAGTATAACTGCCTTAGTGCTCAAATACCAACAACACTGTTACTAGAAATACCCACATGTTATGTAACATTTTGACTGAAGATTTTTTTCAATGGAAAATATTTCAGTAACCAAGAGTATGTTAAGAATCCTGTCTGTGTTTGATCTGTCAGGCTAGTTTCAGGGGGAATCCCTCCCGGACATTTCAGCCATGTATTTGTTGATGAGGCAGGCCATGCCATTGAGACTGAATGCATAATCCCCCTGGCAGGTACTGACCACTGTGGTATTGCTGCATATCCATGTATTATCCATGTTTTATCCATGTATTATTCATGTATTATCATACCCCATACTGGGCCCAACCATGTACTTATCGTATCTTCAGATGCTGTGGATAAAAGTGTCTTATCATTGATAATTGATATTTGAAACCTTTGAATAAAGGACTCCTCCAACCAGAGTCTGGTCAGGTGGTCCTGGCGGGAGACCCCAAGCAACTGGGACCCATTCTAAGATCCCCCCTGGTGCAGCACTATGGCATGAGTAAGTGTGTGCTCGTGGAACAACAGACGCTCCTAGTGTAACGTACATATCATGTGTAGCTGGGTTTGTACTGAACTAAAAGCTGTTTTTTTCACCGAAAACAATAATTGATAATTCATTGATTCTTTCGTTTAGTCAACATGTGTACATGTACATGAAAATGTGTACAGCCACACCCATCCCCACAAAAGGATTAAAGAGCACGTGCTTATAGGAAAACATCTGGATTTTCCACCTAGACCTGATTTTCTGGTCATTTGGCATCTGAGGGACTAATGCGGGGAGCAATTTTTTAAATTGGTCCAGTGCGGAGCGAGAGCAGTGCAGCCATAATCTGTGAAGACGGGCTGCACTGTAATCCTCTGGGGCTATAGCGCCCCATAGGATTTATATTCTAACATCATTATTAGGATCCCTACAGAGAAGCACACTTTCCGTATGTTATTGAGTCCAAACAAGTCTCACTCGAAGTGAGCGATCTTAGAAGGGTTTAGTGACTGCAGAGAACTGAAGAGAACAGTGGAAACGTGAGTGACAGTGGGAGGGCGGTTTTTGTTGTGCAGGACTACAGTTAGTGTAGCTTAGTGTTATCTAAAAGATTTGGGTAAAGCAGAGTTGAGATTGACGTGGCCGTGAGGAAATATCCTATTGCAGACAGCGTTCTCGCTCAATGCTGGACCAATTTTTAAAAAAATGTGCCCGCATTCCCTTAGACCCAACATCATAGGAAAATAGTGTCCATATGGAAAAATCCCAAATTCCTTTGAAGTGGAGTAGATAGACGACATAGTTCTCTGATGCCGAGGAATACCTTCTAGGACACACTGTAGATAGGAGTTTGGATACCCGTTGAATGTTTAGAAAGAGACGCAAAGGCGCAAAGAGTGTCAAGAGTTTCAATGTTTTTCTGGCTGGTGATCACCTTTATACACTGTTGGTCTGTAACAACACACATCTTGTTTTGGAGTCAGCATAACCATTTTGCTGTAACTACTGTAATCTATACAAATATTTTTTTGTCAAATGTAATAATTACAGCCGCATACCTAACCACATAGGGGTTAGGCATTTTGTTGAATGATACTTATATAGAGACTGCTGACATTGGGGTTCAAACCAAGAACCTTTGGAAGTCAAACACCCTAACCATTTCACTTCCTGCCTTTTTGGATTCTCCTGGCCACAGGCAAGTCTCTGTTGGAACGACTCATGGATACCATGCCTGTGTACCAAAAGATAGTTGATGACAGTGAAGATGAGGAAGACGAAGATGAAGTTGAGGAAGACGAAGTCAGCGATGAAGGCTTGAAGGAGACTTTCGACCCCTGTTTTGTAACAAAGCTGTTGTGCAACTACAGGTTTGCAAATACTGTTCTTAATTAGCTTCTACAATTATTGTTATTCACTGGCTATCTTAGCGTTTGCTATTTTGCTATTATTTATAAAAAAAAAATATTGATTTTTTCTATTTGTTGCTTTCCATCTTAGGTCTCATCCTGCCATCCTGAAGGTCCCTAATGATCTCTTCTATGATGGGGAGCTCAAGGTCTGTGCTGACGAAGTCCTCCGCAACTCCTACTGTAGATGGGAGCATCTTCCTAAGATGGTAATATAAACACGCATGCACACGCACAAGGGCTGGCCATACAGCATTTCAAGCTTATACGTATACATACTTATACATTATACATTCGATTTTTAGAACAAATGTTTGAATATTTGAAGAGTATCTTTTACTGCCTGAACCGGAGCCTGCGGAGACCACTGCTGCAGAATCACACTTTTTATGAACTGATCGTTTTCCCTATTCATTTCTACGTAGATGTTTTTTACACAATAAGCTAAACTACAATATAACATGGGATTGCTGAGTGGATGTTGGTGGCTTTCGGACCCACTCATCAATCTGAATTGGTTACTGCAGAGCTTCAATGTAGTCTGAAGGTTTCCCAGGATGTCATGGGGGCAAGAAAAAGACATTTCAACCTGTTCTATTCCTGTTGATTCAGTTACCAACCCGTTATTATCAGTAGGTAGGGCTCTTTGGTAACTTCTGGCCTCATTTAATCATTTAACTTGCTAAATACGTTCATTATCAAAACATTTTCTAAAGCCATTGACGTGAAGCGTTCTGAAGTCTTGTGCCCTCAAATCTATATCTAAATGTTTTCACTGGGATATTCAGATGACATGTATCCCAACCTTCTGCCTGTGGTAGATGCAGTAATGCATAATAAAACCCAGGAGCATTCAAATGTTGGATAGAGATGGTAATTCCCTAACAAATCTATATCTGAATATTTGGACTGAGGACTAACACACACACTTTTGTCAAAACACAACAGATCATAATTTCACTCATTAGGACTGCATAAAGTATCTATGAAATAGAGGTCTGACATATAGTGCCCACTGTCAGTATTGCTTGAGCATTGTTTCTGGACCTTGTGACCAATGTCTCTGTACACTACGGTACAAACTAAGTCAAGCTGCCGTCGGAGGCCTGATAGTGAGGAGATTGTTGTTGATGCCGAAGAACAAGAAGTGCCAGGAACTCTAGATAGTTTAAGCTGAAGTTGTTTATTGGTCTCGTACGAGGAGAAGTAGAGGATTTAATCAAGCAAGAGATTTGTGCGTGAATCTTCCTCAGTTCCTTCTGCCTGCTCCCGGAAACACAGTGTATTAAATACAAGTCTCAAACCAGAACAGCATGACAGGAGTGTTCCATTCTGATTGGCTTATAATGTATAAACATAACATGTTACTAAGCAGATTTGACATGACGTAGGTGTATCCTTCAATCACTTTATGTTATGTCTCCAAGTTCCAGAGTCAGACTTAAAGTCGCCAAGAGGAATACAATCTTCACTATGTCCTTCTTCAGAATGTCAGATCAACCTAACCGTACCATTGCTAGATAATATTTTTCCTAACAAGGCCCATCTACACAGAAGTCACATTCTAATTGACTGAGAATGGAGTATTTTATTTTTGTAATTCCCCCCACAAAGCACGCGTTGAAAGAACACGTGGACTCGTTTGGACTCCCACTATAAACGATTGCAACAAACAAAAAAATGGAACAAAATGCGTGTGTGCGTGTATTAAGGTGGGCCGAATGTGAAGATGGACAAGACACTTTCTCACTCACACACACACACACACACACACACACACACACTCTGCTGGGTCACCCACAGGGCTTCCCGGTGATCTTCCACGGGGTGGCCGGTGTGGACGAGCGGGAGTCCAGCAGCCCGTCGTTCTTCAACGTAGCAGAGGTGGAGAAGCTGATGGACTATGTGAGGAAACTGCTGGAGAATCACGGGAGCAAGGGCCGCAGCAAGCTCTCACCCAAAGACATCGGCATCATCGCCCCCTACAGGAGACAGGTTGGCCACGGCATGCACTTTTGGTGAAAAAAAAAGTGCACCACCTTTTACTTGACTTGCACGTGTCGTGGAAGGCATACTGAATATATTGTTGTCGGTTATTGTTGTCGTTGGCGGTTATAAACGACCATGTATAACAGGTGCTGAAGATCCGTAAGGGCCTTCGGCTGTTGGAGAGAGAGATGCCGAACATAAACCTCACAACACACTTGAAGGTGGGGAGGCAGATAATAATTTCCCGATCATAAAACCGATGATTGTGCGTGGAGTGGCTGATTGAAGCGTGTCGTGTCAGGTGGGGTCCGTGGAGGAGTTCCAAGGCCAGGAGAGGATGGTGATGCTGGTGTCCACTGTGCGCAGCAGCCAAGAATACGCAGAGTTTGACAAGGAGTTCACCCTGGGCTTCATCAAGAATGAGAAGGTGTGCAGCCTTGCAAACACGTATATAGAACGTCCAAAATGAACACCCACCGCCAGCCAAGGGTGAATAGATTTGACTTTTCAGGTTAACCATCCTATTTTAACAGTCAGGTTAAAAAAAACAAACTCTATATATGTATACTTATTAAAACAATAACTTGGCCGATAAACTCCCCACTCAAAACTTCCAAGTACATTTTGGACCCTGTTTAAAACAAAGCTCAAAAACACACTCTCGAGCGTATATGTTATACAGCTAGAGAAGCATGCTGCAAAGAAACACATACCCCCACCCACACACAAATCTAACCTGTGGATGCTTTTGTTTGTTGCTTTCGACAGAGATTTAATGTTGCAGTGACTCGTGCCAAAGCCCTGCTGATCATGGTCGGAAACCCCAGAGTTCTAAGAGTAGACCCTGTTTGGAACAGGTGGGCGTCCTTCTGTCAATCACTGTTTGGACCTAAACAGCAGACTGAACTAGCTGCATACAAAAAAAACTAAACAAAAATAGATCATTTATGAATGGAACAAATAAAAGGGGAAGGTGCAGCTGACGTTACTTTGGGTGGCTGGGTTTCTGCTGTACAAAGCTAGTAGTTGTCAGTACTTATTCCTATGTCTGTTTCTCCTCTTCCATCTGTAGCTTCATCACATACTGTAAAAACAACGGTGGCTACACTGGATTGTCCTACACAGAGGACGACGACGATATGGTGGCCAGACTCGCTGCCCTATGGGTCAACGTCGAACCCCAAGGTATTATGCACACAGGCCCCCCAGTCGGTAGCTAGAGTAGATTGGCACGGTGTTCGACTCTCAGCTGGAAGGTACTGGGTTTGATCCCTGGTGTCGCCGATCGTCCTGTAGGCTGAGTAAGTTCTGCCCCACGATGATATGTATCAGAATTCACTGTAAGCTGTTTGAACAAAAGCGTCTACTGAAGTAACTAAACAGTAACGGGACATCGGGTGGGCAGTGGCTAATGGTGACACGCGCCAATCGCTATCAGCAGCATAGCCACGCACCCCTGGACTGAGATGTTGACTTCATCCTTACACCTTTGAGTCAGAACAAACGTTTTTCACACAATGATGGTTATACCCATGCATCGCAAATTAATTGTTAGATATGTTTGAGAGAAGTAAACATTTACCAATGTTTGTTACTGTGCTATGGTCAATGTTAGAGGTTGTTGGATAATTGATCATTGAGTTTATCTTTTTAAGTGAATGTTTAGATCATCAGGATATATTTCAATATTCTGAAACATTAATGCCATGAGTTTGATGTACTTCTAGTGGGTATGAACGTTGTGCACACTGATATTTTGGAAGGCTAGCATCAAACAAACACCATCTGTCTGAGCCTGGCTACTGCCTTGTATGGGCCAGCCATGCTCCGCCTCAGTCTGCAGATAACCTTCTCCCCGAACACACATACACACCTCCCTCCCACCCACACTCACCCCTCCTCTCCTCGGTTGTGTCATCCCCCCCCCCCAGTGAAGAACGAGACAGAGGAGAGTGTCCTTCAGCAGCTGCTGGACCCAGAGTGGAGGAACGAGCTGTGATGAAAGACCTGGGATGATTCATCAATTCGGCGTGAAGGGAAAAAATACTAATTCATTGTTGGCTGGGTCAACTCAGACTATTGCTGGAGGTTAAATTTCACTGTGACAACTCCTCAATGAATTCTTCGGGAGAGGGAATTTTTAACATTTTGATTCAAATTTAAATTCAAGGTTCAACTACAATATACAAAAAAAAAATCAAAAATCAAATGTATAAAAACATCAGTAAAAAATGAAACGTGCAAATCAGGCTGTGGTGAATTAATTTTAAATGGTCATGAAGTAAGGAAGTGCTACCTGAAAATGTTATAGGGTTGCATTGCTCATTTGTCATTCTGTCAAAGAAAATATTTATCTGTAATGTTTGTAATCTTGGAAAGTTTTGCATTTCTTGTTTTTCAGTACTAAATGTGACAATGCTGTGCATACTGTAATAATGAATTACAAAGAATTGTTATAAAGAAAAGCATTTTCTTGATAGTCGCCATTTCCTTGAGCTCGGCATGTCGTTTCTTTAGTTTATGAGAAAGTGAAAGTGCATAATTCAAAGTTATGTTGCATTTCAAAAATACTTTATTAACATACTTTCCTCATTCAGACACTGAACGTGCGCCCCAGTCCGGTTTGGAAAACCATCATTAAGTCAGTGTTTTGAGTTGTGGCTAATACTCTGGGACATTACAGATAGGAGGTCCACTGACCTGCGCCCAAAGATTTCTGACTAGATCTTAGAGACTGCTTAAGCATTGGCAAGAGATGATATGGACAAAGGTGTTGTTTTAACTGTTAATGGCAGCACAAATCCACTCTCACCATGTTAGACCATTGTGTAGAGCATGTATTAGAGGTTGTTCTTGGACATATCACATTGTTGGATAGATGGATCACAAAGTACTTTTTGCTTTGATGCATATTAAGAATATGAAGACCATAATGTCATGATTTGATACATTGCCGAAATATAAATGAACAAAAATCGTAGTCAAATTTGAGAATGTTGAATCATGTTGAATCGTGTTGAATGGTAAAACTAACTCCGTAGGGACACTGGCTTGGTCTTAAGGAATGTCTACATGTTCATCTATTTACAAAGCCGTCATTACAGTTCAACAATGGCACGTATATTAAATAACCTAGGCGCTATTCAGTTGTTTTCCAAGTTGCCATTTAGAGTAGCACTGTTTACGGTTTGCGTTCTTGAGCTTTGATCAAGAACGCATTTAACTGCAACAAAGCATTTGTCATGTTGCTGAATACCTAGAAATCCATAGTCTGTGACAATGGAAAACACAACAGATCATAATTTCACTCATTAGGACTGCATAAAGTATCTATGAAATAGAGGTCTGACATATAGTGCCCACTGTCAGTATTGCTTGAGCGTTGTTTTTGGACATTGTGACCAATGTCTGTACATAACGGTACAAACCAAGTCAAGCTGCCTTCTGAGGCCCATCTACACAAAAATGCTGTGGTTATTTGATGTATAGATTGAGATTAGACCAATATAATGGAACTAACCACTGTGAAGTATTGTTAGTTGAGAATTTCATGTCACATTATATAAGTGTATGACAAATCGATGGAAACGAACCAAAGCAGGCCAGACGTGGCCATGAGAGGGCAGATCAGGGTTGTGTGAAGCATGTGCTTTTAACAGGATGCTTCCCATTTTAGGTTGAATCAAAAATAGTGTCTTATGTGAATGTTTTACGAGCTTTCCGTGAGCCGTTTGGCCTTTGGAAAATGCAAGCCCTTAGCCCCCATCTGTAAACAATCATAACACAGAAGCGGTTGGCCAGTTGAAAATATATATGTGAAGATTATAACCATATAAATAGAAAACATACACTCATACATACAGGAGGAGGGGGCTGGCCCCTCGCGTACACAGGCTGGTGTGTTTGTGGAGGAAGAAAAAAAAAAGAGAAATCGAAAGACAGTAAAACAAGAGAAGAAAAAAACGTGATAGCAAAGGGAAATGGAGACAGTAAAAGGCTGATCTGTTAAGATTTTTCAACAAGTGTGTCAGTCTTTCATTTTGCCGTGGCATGTTATTGGTGTATTCCTTATGTAAATACAGTCCACCAAAACCATTGGTATAAAGGTTTCAACTTTCCAAAAGGTTGCACTTGCGCGCCCCCCCCCCCCACACCTCCTTCAGGGAGGGCGGTGCGGGCGGTGCGGGTGGTGTGAGCGGTGCGGCTCCTCCCCGTCTCACAGTAGCAAACAGCCTCCCCTCTTCTTGCGCTTGCGGACCTGCAGCGCCGCCCGGGTGGCCATCTCGAACACCTCGCGCACGCCGTCCTTCGTCTTGGCCGAGCACTCCAGGTAGCCGAAGGCACTGATGCGGTTGGCCATGTCCCTGCCCTCCTCCGGCCTCACCGGCTCCTGGGAGAGTCGCCCAGGTGAACAAAAAAAAAACAGGTTTGGGCTGTAAAGCTTGGGCAGGCAATTTGTGGGGAAAACCAGCCACGGTAAGCAACATTTTGACAGTATCCAACCAAAACAATCCCACTGCTCCCTTCAGAGCTGCCCCCCCCCCCCCCCCCCCCCCCCCCCCCCCCGCCTTGGTCAGGCCGTCATGTGCAATGAGTGAGCGCAGGTAGGTAGTTGGTAGTTGGTATAACAGCCTTCGACAGCCGCAGACTAGATCAGATTCACTTTGGTCATTCTCAGTATTTTTTAGATATGGGAATGAAATGTGTTTGCATTTGACCCATCCTATGGTACACATAGGAGCAGTGGGCTGCTATGTTCAGCGCCCGGGAGACAAGTTGGGGTTCAGTGTCTTGCTGAAGGACACTTCCACATGCGGACAGCTGGACATTTGGAGGAGGGAAATCGAGGGGGTCGAACTGCCGACCCTACGGTTGGTGGACGACCCGCTCTGTCCACCCGCTCTACCCACTGAGCTACCCCACCAGATTTGCTTTCTATTTTTTTCTCAGAGCATTTAATTTGATGCCGCCGGGAGGTAAAGAGAATTTCAGCAAACATGACAAAATACTTCAATGGTTAATACTTTAATTTGCTTTAATGGTTCACGTTGGCTTACTTAGCATTATGTGATCTATAGCCGTGTTGTTCGTTTGGGTGCAGTGTGTAGAGGGACAGACGTAGCAGAAATACAATACAACATTCATAGGAATGTTTTAATTAGTGTACAATCCAATAAAAAAAAAAAAAGTGTTTTTGTTACTTTAGTTGCCATTGCCGTATCCATCTACATGGGGAGCGGGTTTACGTTTAGGGCATTTAGCAGACGCTTATATCCAAAGCGATTTACAAACCTTTTATTGCTGCTCATACAGTAAGTCACCAGAACAGGTTTCAAGCATTTGAATTGCTAGGTTAACCGCTGCTAGTATACAACCTCTCTGGCTAAGTGCCAGGTTAGAAAGAGCAATTATAAAGTGCCAAGACGTACAACATACAAGAGCATGAGGAGGGGGTTTGGATAGAGGATGGACGTTATGCAGGGTTCAGGTGAACTCTGAACAAGTCAATGTTTTGGAAACATTTTTGAGGTAGTTTCCCTCTTCTATAACAGTATATTATAGACACATGGTCGAAGATCATAAAAAAACTCCCACAATATACTTGTAACAATCACATACAGCGTGCTTAAGAGCAGACTTGATAGACAAATTAAATTCAGGTCTGATTCTATTCAGCCCAGCTCAGATGCCATTTATCTGAATACATGAACTAGCTCATTACTGGAGTCATCGCTGGCAACCAGGATGGGCTGTGACCGCCACACTCATGTGCGTCACAAACAACCCTGCTTCTATTGTTGACATCACTTCCCTGGGGTTGTGTGAAACTCGTCAGTAGCATAGCCAGAAATGTTCAAATGGATGGGCACAGAAAACAATGGCTGGGCAAAGTCAATTTGATGGGGGGGGGGGGGTCGTATTGGGATTTTGAATATCGTAGATTTGAGGACAAAACCATCAGAAGCATTTGATCACAGCTGACAAATTATGCGGAAACATTTCAAACTTGCGCAAAGCTGCATGAACCCATGCATCGGCGCGTCACATTTATTGAACGAGTAAACAAAGGAAAGCCCTCTGATTGGACGGGCAAGACTGACAAGTAGGCGGGCCAAGGCCCGTCCAGGCCCGCCCGTGGCTACGCCTATGGAACTCGTGCTAACGTTAACAGCCTTTCTGACACGTTCAATAGCGTGTCGTCTTTGAACGTGAATGCTCTGACCCGCGGTGGGTTTACCTTCAGAACCCTCACTTTAGTCTGCTGTTTCCGGGAGCGGGGAGCTGTGTGGTCAGACAAACACCCATCTACTGCGTCTTAAGTTACTCAAAAGGTGCGGAGCCACCTTCTGGTAACACGGATTGGTTGAACGGCTTCGACAGCAGTGATACACACCTGTTTCATCTTGGCCAGCTCTCTGCGCGTGTGTTCATCGTTCCTCAAGTCTTTCTTGTTGCCAACCAGGATGATTGGTACATTGGGGCAGAAATGCTTCACTTCGGGCGTCCATTTTTCTGGGATGTTTTCTGCGAGCAAAGAAACACAGAGTTCTCATGCTGATCCACTGCACAGCGCTGGGCGGAAATATACAGTGCGGAGAGTTACGGCTGCCTTCCCGTCTCCATTAGAGATGGATATTGAAGGGTTGCCGACTTGGTCGTAGAGATGTAGGAGTTGGAATTCTATTTCTTGCGGAGCCTCATCAAAGGGCTGTGGGAAAGTGCCCTGGGCATTGGGTTCCCCAGAGGGTAAGATCTTTCAGTGGATCTGACATGAAAAACTATGTGCCCCACAACATAACTCCAGGAAATGTAGTTAGTCATGTAGGTTTGTTTCCCCCCCCTTCACAAACTTCAAATAATTGTGACGTCTTTTCCGGTGTCACGGAATTCCTTACTCCTTGACAACGTTTTTCAGAAGGAAAACTGCACAACGGTTACCAAGGTTCTATACCCGGGGTGGTGCCATGATGTGACCAAAGCAAAATATAAGTGTATTTTATGCTCCGTGTGTCAGTCTAATTTGGACTGTCTGTTTAAAATGATCACATTGAAATAGGCAACATTCTACCATATATAAATATAAACACATCAACATTCTGTTCACACTTGCAGCGAGAGAGAGAGAGAGTGAGAGCGAGAGAGAGAGAGCGAGTGTTACCTAAACTGTCGGGGCTGTCGATGGAGAAGCACATGAGGATTACATCCGTGTCGGGGTAGGAGAGGGGCCTCAGCCGGTCATAGTCCTCCTGGCCGGCTGTATCCCATAGCGCCAGCTCCACCTGATGGAAACAAACACGCTGTCAATTCACAATGACAAGAAAGGGGGAGGGAGAAGAACAAAACTGCTGTAAAGGAAATATGGGGAAGCTGGATGTAATCCGGTTATCCTCCATTCAGCACTACTGCTACTTCCCCGTAACGCCTGTTGTCACAACTAGTATGAGTGTAGAACCCTAGAGTCAGCACGGGTTTTTGAGGCCCCTCCTCCTACCTGTACTGTGAGGCTTGCATTTAACCGGTTGGCCTAAACCGCAAGAGACCGTGTGTGTGTGTGTGTGTGTGTGTGTGTGTGTGTGTGTGTGTAGACTTGGGGACTCGGGTTTGACAGCATTCTGAGCAACAAAACCATTTTCATCATTGACTGCAGTCAGCTTCAACGTTACCGGACAAGCCGACAGGCCCATTGTTTAAGTTAGACCCGGTTGTCGGTCTAACTCAAAATGGGTTGTGCCAAATCTGAGACAATTAAAAGCCAGACAGTGATACACTGAGGAATGGTGCCAAGCTAGCCTACAGTAGATCTTCTCAGAGGTACTGGCTGGTCGTTTACCACCACCTGTGAAGCTTTATTCACGTGCCCTTTGTTTTTGTACATTCCAAGTGTGCTACTATCAAAATAGCACACAAAACAATCTGCATAAAGGTGCTAGTTGGCCCCAATATCACTGAAAAGGACTTTAAGGAACCCTGAGAACCATTTAGATCCGCTGATGTTCAGAGAGAGGCTGTGATTTGAGAATTGGAAAGATTGGAAAAAATAGGAAATCTCTGAATGTGTGAATGTGAATGTGTGCAGATGAACTGCACAGTTTCTCAAATCAACTTCTTACAACGAAGTCCCAGTGATGTCGTTAGGGCCTTCACAAATGGCAAAGGTTTCTGCGAGCCGACTTGAGATTCTGAAGCACAGTAGAGAAAACAGGAACAGGAAGTGAGGTGCTAATCACGATGAAGGGGGTAGGGAGGGAGAGAGGGGCAGAGTCTATCCTTGTGCAGGAAGCGAGTGACATGCCATTTCCTGTTGTTGCTCTGGACCAGTGGTTCCTTACAAGAGTCACTTGGCTCCAGTACAACACAACACAACAATTTCCCCTCTTTCTCCATCCACCCACTGCTTCCATCTGTCTTTCAGCAGAGATGCCTCCTGCTTGTTTTAACCCCACTGTCTGCGAGTGTTTAAGGTCTGGGTGTTTTCACAAAGACAAGGGGAAGGAAACTGCAGTCGTTTGGCCACACTGGTGTCTCGACGTATCTCCTCTCTTCAGTAAAGGTAGCCCCAGCCTTGGTCGCAGACTGACACGGAACGCATGGGAATTACTGCATGATCTCACATGCAGTCTATGAGGAGAATGGCCTGGAGTTATATTTTTATTTTATATTGCGCATTGTCAGGAAGACCATTACGCTAAATTGTCAGGGAAAAGCAAACAAGTACCAGTTTCTCTAAATAAAACATACAGAAACAAACAACAGAACCAGGCATGCAATTGCCGAGGGCTGGGTTATGGGTAATTAAATTATACTGCAGTATGTTTAGAATATCGGGATAAGACTATATATACACATCTCAATATTTTCAAATCTTCTCTTGATTGCTTGATTTAACCCTTTGATGCATACAATCAGACCAAGTACAGTGATTCTAGTAGTCCCTGTCTGCATCTAGTAGTGCATGTCAGCATTTAAATATTGTGGTTTATTTGTTTCTATTGGAACAGTTTTAAAACACAAGAAGGGGGAAGTGAAAACCAAGTTAAATATAACAAACTGAATCAATGCAAACCAGGCCATTGCACAGCTAGTCTTTCAACATCTGTTAAAAGAAAATAAAGGTGGGCCTGATGTAGGCCTGCAGCCTACACACTGTAGCCTAGTGCTGTAGAGGTTCTGTGTTGGGAGAATTCACCTCAGCTCTAACGTCACATGACACAGTATAACAATGCTCCCTCTTGACTCGGATGAATTACACATTTACCAAGAAACTGTTTCACACAGCAGTGGCCGACCAAAAGCTGTGACTGTAACAACCACTTGCATTACAGCAGTTATTTTATACTAAACTCTTGATCCGGTTTGGTTGAATGCTTGACAATTCTGCTCGATTCTGTTCACTGTCAATTAATTGATGTTGAACAGAATCTAGATGACTACAAAAATGTACATTGAAGAAATGGTTGTTGTTGTCGCAGGTTGGATGGGTGTGGAAGTGTGTATGGAAAGCCAGAAGTACAAGCTTTTTACCGGACAAAAACTGTGTTGTTTGCCCATTAAAGAGCCAGTGAATCCAAACGTGTTTTTGTTTTAAGCATGGTCATTTTGTCTTCTCTGATGGTCATGAGCTTATGTTAGGGCCGGCCTCTGGGACCCAGGCAGCAGAATCCAAGCTGTCACAACCCCCACTACTCTGCCTCCCATTGATACAGCCATCCACGACAGGATTTGAACGCAGAAGACATTTAACTTTTAACTGAACACAGGAACCCACATGAACACACCACACTTGTGGCTGAGTGGGAAGAGGCTACCGAGGTGTCCCCCTTGCAAGCCAATCAGCAGGGATCACACTGACAAATAAAGCAAAAAAAAACACAAAAAAAAAACACGTTCTTTGCCAGTCTCTACCAAAACAGTTTGTGAACGTTCCAACTCTGCTCTGAAGCGCAGGTCCCTGAGTGGCATCAGAGAGTGCTCCACGGCGTCCGGGGGAAGGGTCAGCGGTGGCGTCCGAGAGCTGGTTAAGCTCCCCGGACACGTATAGCGTCACGCCACGGCGGGTGGCGCGTGTCATACGCAACACGACTCGATGATGGCACTCGCTCTCAACCGCCGTACTAAGACACAGTAGCACAGCGGTGACGTTGGTAAACCCCCACCACCACCCCAGGGACAGGGAACCACAGGTGGACCCAGAGTACACACCCAGACTACACTTTCACCAGCACCAGCAGCACCAGCACCACCAGCACCAGCACCAGCACCACCCCCCTCCACACCACCCCTAGAACTCAGAGCCTAAAAACACTTTTTTTTTTTTTTTTTTTTTTTAATCTCAAATGTTTGAATTACTGAACTGAAACAGCGAATTCACCCACAGTCCCACTCTTTAAAAAGTGTGTATTTTTTAACTGCCCGGCACTCCATAAGTGTGCGATGTATGTGCGTGTTTTTGTATCTGGGGAGGGGGGGGGGGGGGGGGGGCGAGCAACAGGGAACAAGAGCCAGACAGCGTCTACAGAAGTGAGACGCCAAAGAGTCTAACGCTGGCTGGCTTCAAAAATACATACTTTTTTTCTAATGACAATTTGTACTCTGCGTTGGCGATGCGTTCATTTTCAAGACACTCTGTGTAAGAAGAACAGGGCGCGCCGCCGCGCCCCAGGACGCACCTGTTTGCAGTCAACCTCGATGTCGGCGATGTAGTTCTCAAACACGGTGGGCACGTAGACCTCCGGGAACTGGTCCTTGCTGAAGACGATGAGCAGGCAGGTCTTCCCGCACGCTCCGTCCCCCACGATCACCAGCTTCTTCCTGATGGCTGCCATCTGGAAACAACCAAGAGGCGAGCGTGAATCGAGCCGCCCGGATGGCTCATTGTCGGCGTACGACAATAATGTCTGAAGATGTCAATCGAATGGAGACATTTCTTCGGCATTTGTATGAAATGGATTCATTTTATGTTAACATCAATACACAGATTAAAAACAGTTCTAGATCACTTTTGATTACATTAGTTTTATTAGCTATACTTTATTTATATATTTTTTTAATCTTACATTATTCAGGTTAAGGTCTATATTGTCTATATTAAGAATACATATATTAGAGAAGAGAGAGCGAGCTTGAAATGGAGGATAGAAGGACATGGTCCAACTGTTGCAGACAGAGCCGCCAGCCCCTGGGCTATGAATGGTAGCCGGAGATATAAGCTGAGCGCCAAGTCCAGAGTCTGGAGAAATATTGCTTCTATAGGGGCAGGTGTAATGTGTGTGTGTGTGTGTGTGTGTTTGTGGCCCACGCATGCATGGTATCTCATAAGGAAACACACACAAATACCTCACTGTTTGCAGAAAAAGTGCCACCTTCAATGCCCGTTGACCCATCTATGTTTAACTACAGAGCAGTCTGCTGTGGCATCGCTATACTCCACCAAGGGCTCTTTCACGCTCACAATGTTGTTCAATGACAGACGGAAAACTCTTGTTTCAAGCGTGAAATTGTATCCTAGAATCCCTTGGATTCCCTACGTCAAGCGATCGCAATTCTAGTATTAGTGAACTGCTTTTCGAATAATATACAATCTTGTGCAAGTGTCTGTGTACTTTGCAAGCGCACACACACCCAATCCTTAAGTCAGGCCAGGCTTGTTGCATGGTTTCTGGAGGGAGCCACCTCTACATGGTGATGGCAGGTGACAAACAGGCACCATACATCATGCTGACACACACACACACACACACACACACACACACACACACACACACACACACACACACACACACACACACACACACACACACACACACACACACACACACACACACACACACACACACACACACACACACACACACTTCTCTTTGCACCTTAACAGCTGAAGAGAAGGAGGACTGGTTGGTGGCGGGGAGGTAATGGTAAGTGATCGATTGGGAGGCGAGGTTCTGGACTGTGATCTAACTGGAGTGACTTTGTGGTCATGGGTCTGTGTGGTTGGTTGTACAACCATTCATCTTCTTTCAGTGGTCTTATGGCGATTTTCATTGAGAAGATAAATAACGTTGTGGTGACCATAAAATACATGATAACTCAAATTCATACAACTTACACATACACACACCACAAAATAGAGTACAGGAATATATTTATGATCACAAAAAATGTGATGTTCTAAATGTATCTATAGCCTAAGGAGAGCATAATAACCGACTGACAGGAACCTCAGAGTTCACACATAGACGTGAAAACTACCATGGACCTCAAAAAGTAAGAACACACACCTCTTCAGTTTCAATGTAAAAAGCCCAGGGAAACTACTCAAATGACAGACTTCCACATTGTATCAGACGGAATACAAAAACAATTCGGAGAAAGCCTGGAAACTGGTTCTTTTTTCGTCAGGGGATGGAAACAATGCACTGCAATGTGCACAGTTCTCTCACACACACACACCTCTTGCAGAGTCACACAACCAAACACAGTGTTTTAACATTTTTACGGTGTTTTGTGAATTAACCGGCACATCTTGCATAATATTTGCCTACCCCCCCCCCCCACCACCACCACCACCACGTGGTGTTAAGTAAAGGACAAAGTTCTCATTCCTCTGGCGCACACACACACACACACACACACACACCCACACACACACACACACACACACACTTTCTCCAAGGCAGGTCATGGTGAAACCCGTCCTAGTGAAACATTAGCCCGGGCAGGTCTGTCTTTTAGTATACTCAAAGTATTAAAGGATGTTTAAAGGAAGGCTGTCCCAGGATGTACAGAAGTATTTAACACACCCCAGTACCATGATAATCAACTATAATCTATTAACTTATAGTGGTAGAGGTAATAAATGTTCATTGCGCTAATGAAAGGCTCTACTAAACCTAAACCACTTCCTAGGGAAATGAGGCCTCATTTGACACAAGGGAGGAAATGAAGTGTCGAACATTTTCAGAATGACAAAACAACGTTAGATTAAACACTGCAGCTAGATTAAACACTGCAGCTATTCACTTGTTAATGGTGACCCGTGTTACGCACCCATTAAAAAGGCATGGCTACTGCCAGAGAGCAAACAAACCTTCTTCAGACCTTCTTGAGGACATGACTTCCAAATGTGGAGAAAAATACCCATTTGTAGTATAATACAAATCTGAATCAAACTAATATGATAACATGACTCAAAAGATAAAGGTTGGGGGGAATAGAAACCACCCTGGCTATTTCTGAGTGGTAACAGCGGTGAACGGGGTGATAATCATCACAAACAACGGCTCATTGAAAGGTCACGAGGGAACACACACCATCATCCATGGGTAAAACTGAGTGCTATGGGATCGGGGGGAATGTCTCCTGCATGCACCTTCACAATCCTTCCATCCATCTCCAGATGTGCAAGTGAAACGTCTCAGTTGCGCACGGCGGACCGACTGCATGGAATTACATGTGACACTGCGTAGTTGTAGATAAAATTACGCTACTGTAGTTTCGCAGCTTTGTGCAACAAATATACTAAAAGGTAAAACTTGTTCACACTCATAGGCCGTTTCTTTATATTCGGTCTTTAAAAAAGAGGGAAAATGGCAGCTTTGAATAGTACCCAAATGATGTCAGCACCCCAGCCTAGAAACAACGTGATGCATTGTAGACAGTGACATGCCTTACGACAAAAACTTGAAACCCAGCTGGAAACAACTGGCCAAGGAAAGGGCCTCACACACCAACCCTTGTTCCTCAGGTTTGGAAGTTCTCCAGGGATAGTGTGGGGCTGTCCCTCGCTATTGTTGCAGGAGGACTGGCAGCAATGATACGACAAGGTTATACAACAATCCAGGTTCTCCTCCAGCCCCACTTCCAGCTGGTAGCCAGTGTAGATATATTAAGGAGGGGAAGCAGCCAACCAAGACAGAAGCCGGGAACCTGAAATAGGGCAGAGCCAGTGAGACTCCCACGGCCCGATTCATCACAGTGCTTAGCTCAGCTCGCAGAAGTGAAGCCGGGAGGAAATATCAAGAGATTTATCCAAAGCTTTCACTGCAGTTCATAGGCAGACAGAATGGGAGATGGAGAGAGGCGGACTGAGAACACAGGCAAGGGAATCAGAGAGTTGCTGCATGTTGACGCAAATGTAAAATCAAGGCGAGACATGCATAACTCGTAGAAAACGGATTCATAATCCATACGCAACAAATAATTAAGTGAATGTATTAGTCACGGGGCGGCTTCAAGGGGAAAATTGATCAGGAAATAAACTCTTCTAATGTCCTCTGCGAAAACCGACGGCACAAAGTCACGCGACAGCTTAAACACAAATAGATTTCCTAAATTCCTTTCTCATCTTCGATTTTTACCCAACTTTCCTTCTTCTCGTCTAACTCTCCATTAATCCATTCCATTCTGTCCTTCTCATCCTGGCCTCCATCTGTCTCGCCCTTCCCTCTCACTTCCTGTGTTGCAGCGTGATGTCACCATTAAGGAGCTAATGTTCTGTGTCCTGCGTTCCCATTGAAACACACTCTGTTCAAGTGACAACACAACCGGGCGACACACAACAGACTAGCGAATGCTACATAAAACAGCTAACACACAGTATGCACGACAGACAAATACAGGCTAGACAACGGCTAGCCACACACGGCACTACAATGAGCTTAATGTCGTCATTTCATCTGTGCAAATGACATACAAGGGAGCCCCTAGGGTCGTTGCAGTTAGCACAAGTCGGGGTTTGGGGGGACAAAACTTTTCCCCTAATTGATTATTGGGTCAGAAAACAAAACCACCAGATTGTAACGTATGAGCTATGGGCCTACCTGAGACATGGGGAATTCCGTGTCCTATACTGATGCAGGTCGTCTAGACAACCTGCATCAAGACACAAATAGACACACCTACAATGCTCTACGGCAATGTGACTGATGGTAAGAGGGCATTTCTTCTGGGAGACTTGAATTGTGACCCGATACAGAAACATAAGACGCTTCTCCGGTATGACATTCATCATCCAGGAAACTTCAGACAGACTTCACACAAGTACAATAGCTATCGTCACCCCACTTTAGTGTCCTTTGATAGAACAGTGCTCCAGGGAAGTGGTAGAGAAGTGTGTCTCGCCATTCTCCAAAATTGACATCCATCTAGTGTCACGATACTATGATGAAGATGCGGATTTTATACTCAATTTAAGGAATAGATCAATAAATGCAACCGAAGATTATGTCAACAGATCTCATTGTATTTGGTTTCAATAGTGTTGGACGCTGGTGGATTCCCTCAATGGTCTCCGTTGAGATGGTTCATTAATAAGTACGCCTGTCCACACACACACACACACACGCACTGGTTAGCACTCAGCTGTTCAATTGCAATGACATCATACATATAGTGCCTCCCCTCCTGTAGTGCGGCCAGACAAACGGGAGCGGCAGGAGAACAATCTTGATTCTTGCACATGTGATCGCCTCAGTCACTATGGGTATGTCATAATGTGGAAAAAAAAAGAAGGCGTGGTCGAGTTGACGCGAGCGCAAAATCAAATGCATACATATACTTTATGGTGCGATAAAAGCCAAAAGTTTTTGGCAGATGTTTTGGTTCTGCCATACATGCCAAGACAAGGGGGGTTGGAAACAACACGCTACGAGGCGTGAAGGTCTGATCGCTTGTCGTGGAGAAGCCGAACAAGGAAGGGTGTGGTGGGGAGAGAAAGGAATGTCCCCGGGACAGAGAACTGTTTCACCCAGCAGACAATGAATGATTGGATCACTTGGAGGGATACCGCACAATACATTCACAATCAACAAGTAATAAACATACAAGCTGTTGTTTCCTATCCTCGTATTTCAAAGTGAAGGGTTAGTCGAAACCCCAAGGAGAGTCATTCCAAAACTGGCCTAACAGGTTCACGTAAAGAATGTGTCTTGGAACAAAAAAACAAAAAAGAAACTGGCCACGTATGATTCTGATTCAGGGTATCGAGGTATTAAGACGATTAGTGGTTTAGAGGTTTAGGTTGAGGTTTAGATTGTGGAATTACTCGAATGATCACAAAACGCCCACTTGTTTGCTAGATTCAAAACGTTTACATTGTCGTAGTGTACACGACACACGGTCGGGTGGAGAAACCAGTGAATAGTTGGAAACACTTCAGCAAATCAAACAACGTATCGCTCAACTCGACAGATCACCGGGGATTGCGCGAAACATCCTACAAGTTTAAACACGCAAATCAGTAGATGCATCGACGCTTCGATCCCTTTTCAGCCAACACCTAGCTACTACTTTTGTCCCACAACTTGTTAAGTGAACTAGAATATAAGGCAACGGCCGGAAAGGTCATTGAACCAAGTTTGAGATCCTACCTTTATTATATGTTTTCAAATTCCCGTGAACTCTTGACTTCACACTCCGACGCCGTAAGCCTCCTTCTAGCAGCTCTAATCACGTTGTAGGAGCTAATACTAGCTGTAGCTAGGAAGGAACGGAACTGACTGGCAGGGAGAAGACCCGCCCATAATCTGCGGGAATGTTTGAGAGTCTCGAGCTGGCATGTCATTGGCTAAGGGGAGGTTTCGACCGTTAGAAATGTCGAGGACCCTACCTCTCTACCGTTAGAAATGACATCATTGTAGAGAGTGCCAGCGACGTGTGTGGGCAAAATAAGTTTATTTGAGCCATATTTCAATTGTTGGATTATTTAAGTAACGTTTGAATGTGTTAAAAAAAGATCTCTAATGGAGGAGACTTCTCAAAAGACATACAGCATAGCTTCATAGATTCGTGGATTTGGAAGAACTATAGGCTTTCTATGATTGCGTCCTTGTGTAACGGGATTGTGTTATGCTGGTAATCACACAGCAGGGATTAATGCGTTTTTAAAATTCCATTTTGGCCACAAGGTCATGAATAGGCAATAATCTGAGCACATGTAAGCAAACACATCACAGGGGTATTGGGCGGCATATATTCAAATTGTGGCTGATGTTGTGTATCAGGATATATACAATGAAAATGTATATACTTCTAAACCTGTATGACAACCAGGCTTCCCGGAAATAGTCAAATGTGTGACTAGCGGCTTTATTACTTGACCAGTTTTCTGTAGTTTCCATGGTAATACCCACATAGTTTAAAAAAATTAAAAAAATAAAAAATATGTCATACATGTATCCCATAGTGTTCTGTCAAATGCATGACGTGTAAACGTTCAACAGTTCACAAACCACGCGATTTAATCGGCCTTATTATTAGATGTGTACAGGTTGCTACATGAAAGTGAGTTGTGTATTTCTGGCTAAATTGTGTACCGATTCAGTGTTTGAAGCTGCCGATATGGAGGAATTAATCAAACACGAAACTCAGTGTCAATGTGATTTTACACCAGACGCGGAGCGAAAACTCAATGAGAAAAAGCGAAGAAAACGTCAACCAAACTGAAAACTATTTACATTGCCATTTCCGGTTAAAGGACATATGGATTACTCAACATAGTGAAGACGAGTTAGTAGGCTTATCGCACTGACTGCTATCAGGATGATTGATCATAGAACAGATAGCGACAAGGTAGGCCTCCAGGGGCGTTTCTAGGTTCGCCTCCCCCCCCCCCCCCCCCCCCCCCCGACTTTTGGGGGGGCTTAGCTTTTTTTGGGGGGGGTGGGACTTTACCCATGGCTATATTGCCTGTATTGTTTGACACATTCCAATAGCTTGGATCCAGGTGGAGTATACAAATAAGTATACAAATGTAGAATACAGTAAAAGCAAGTGGCATGCAGAACTAGACATTAAGCTCCACATTGTATTACATAGTACAAGTTAACGTTCTTCACATTGCTTAAAGCGTGTTTGCGATTTACCGACTTACTAAACGCACGCTCGCTTTATAATACACGCCACCTTCGGGCTCCCAACACATTAAAAGGATATTATGTAATTTCGGCCCCTTTTGGTCTCATCACCAAAGAAATAGTTTGATGACATTGAGAAGTAACGTGGGATCATGGGAATGGCTGTTTTCACCACCAAATCACGTTCCCTTACAAATGTATTCACGCTAAATTAACTTAGCATTAGATGATTCAACTGTCCAAACAAGTGTAGCTAATGTTATGTTGGGTAACCCAGTGCACATTATGAGCATTTGAATGTCGTTGTAACTTTGTAATGTCACTGAAACATTACATTCGATTCGACTTGTGGTAGCTGGGTTGATATAAATATAGGCAATATATTGGGATTATTGGAAATTAGGGTGTCACAGCAGAAAGAACAAAGCAATAAAGTTGATCTAGTCAAATTTAGTCTAAAGCAGCTAATTTAACTTCTTCCATCAAAGTTCCTGTCATAGCCCCTAACTCTTTTACGTATATTTTATTTTATAATTCATTTAATTGTGTTGCATCATGTATGTCATTGATCTACAGGCATTGGACTACAAAACCCTGATTGAGGAAACTTTAATCAGCAGTGGTAAAATGCCAAACTTCAAGGTTCAATGTTTAGCAGTCATATCTGCCTTCCTAATGACACACATACTTCAGGCAACGGTCTTCACTGTGGGCAAAATTTATCCGTAGCCTATTTTATTTGAATATATAGGCCTATCTCAAGAACTCCTCCACTTGAGGCAGAATCTCCTCCCCGACCCGGAGAGTGCACTCCACCCTTTTCCGGCCGAGAACCATGGCCTCGGATTTGGAGGTGCTGATCCTCATCCCAACCGCTTCACATTCGGCTGCGAACCGCTCCAGTGAGAGCTGAAGGTCACGGCCCGATGAAGCCAACAGGACAAGATCATCTGCGAAAAGCAGTGACGCAATCCTGAGGCCACCGAACCGTAACCCCTCAACGCCCTGGCTGCGCCTAGAAATTCTGTCCATAAAAGTTGTGAACAGAATCGGTGACAAAGGGCAGCCCTGGCGGAGGCCAACTCTCACCGGAAACAGGCTCGACTTACTGCCGGCAATGCGGACCAAGCTCTGGCACCGGGAGTACAGGGACCCGATGGCCCGTAACAGCGGGCCCGGTACCCCATACTCCCGGAGCACCCCCCACAGGGCTCCCCGAGGGACACGGTCGAACGCCTTCTCCAAGTCCACAAAGCACATGTAGACTGGTTGGGCGAACTCCCATGCACCCTCGAGTACCGCGCCAAGGGTATAGAGCTGGTCCACAGTTCCACGGCCGGGACGAAAACCACATTGCTCCTCCTGAATCCGAGGTTCGACTATCCTACGGACCCTCCTCTCCAGGACCCCCGAATAGACCTTACCGGATCGCGAATACAAGCGGCCGAAATGAGTTTCCTCCGCAGGGTGTCCGGGCTCTCCCTTAGAGATAGGGTGAGAAGCTCGGTCATCCGGGAGGGGCTCAGAGTAGAACCGCTGCTCCTCCGCATCGAGAGGAGCCAGTTGCGGTGGCTCGGGCATCTAGTGAGGATGCCTCCTGGACGCCTCCCTGGGGAGGTGTTCCGGGCACGTCCCTCCGGGAGGAGGCCCCGGGGAAGACCCAGGACACGCTGGAGGGACTATGTCTCTCGGCTGGCCTGGGAACGCCTCGGGATCCCCCCGGAAGAGCTGGACGAAGTGGCTGGGGAGAGGGAAGTCTGGGCTTCTCTCCTCAGGCTGCTGCCCCCGCGACCCGACCCCGGATAAGCGGAGGATATGGATGGATGGATGGGATGGGCCTATCTCAGATCTAAAGAACACTATATGTTACATAGACTATATACCATACTTATAATCTATGTAACCAGGCCTGGAATTTCATAATTTTTCAGGGCACAAATGCCAAATGCCAGGGAAGCAAGGCCATCAAATAAAACAATGATTTTAAGGGTTAAGGGTTATTTTTAATACATAGTTTAACTATCAGTGAAATAAATAAATAAAAAAGCTGTTTATTTCACAGTATAATTTATTGGCATTATCAAATTACCAATATTTGTACAAACTCCAAAACTCAGTGTGTTTCTGTGATGATAGAAAACGTTATAATATTTTTTTCAGTCTGAGCACGACAGCACCACCTTAGCTCTGCTCTTAAGGTGGAATTTATTCCAGTTTCTTCTTCCATGGTTAATGAAGGCCCAGTCAGCGTGTCTGAATATGTGTCACCCTCGCCCAAAGCCTCAAACCAAATATCTGGAACATTTCTGCTGCTGGATTGACAATGTTGTCGTCTTTGCACATTTAATTGTCCAGCAGGAGTCATCAGAACAAAATCAAGCATACAACACAAACCATTACAAACTTCTGTACTGTAAGCAGCAAATAGTGCGAAACAAATATCCATTCCCCTTCAGAGAAAATGGCATTTACACTTGGTTACACATATCTAAACTCTCATAAACAGCCTTAACATCATCCTGAAAACACTTCTTAATAATCTTTTCCCTTCGCTGCTTGTTCGGCGTGACGGTTGCTGGAGGAAAAAATAAATGTAAGTAACGTTGATGTTGTAACAAAGACAGATACAGATATTTTCCTACCTTACATAAAAAAATAACATTGATTTGACAGCTAGCTAGCAAGTTCTACATTACGTTTGTTAACATTAATGTTACAAACATAAGGCTAATGTTAGGCACGTAACACTTCTTACGCCACTGGGTCAGCTAAGTCAACGTTTGTAGCAATATACAAGAAATGCGTATCATTATATGTTGAGTTTCTTGTCTTATTCGTTCGCTAATTAATTAAACTTTCTTAGCTCAGCTCAGTCGACCTTCTCTTCTCAGAAGTTCTCAGAATTTCTCTTTTACATGGAGACATGCTGCCAAAAAGAAGACCCGTCATTACGCCAGTCACAGCGGCATTGGCACAGATCAGGATGATCAAGTTTGAGTAAGTCTCCTGGTTGGCTGGTGTTAGCGTCATAAACAGCCCGGTTTCCAGCGGTTCATACCAGGCTCGAAATCGAACCCACCCAGGCTCGGATCTGTACAACCGGGCAAATGCCCGGTGGGCCGGTCCACATGTGGGCCGCTGGACTCTGAGATTATTATTATTTTTTGTTTAAATGTTTAAGTTATTTATTTGAGCAGCGTGGCCCATGTTGCGGCCCATCATGTATAAATTCAGTTGCATCCATTTGGCTTGGCGGGGGGGGGGGGGGGGGGGGGGGGGGGGGGGGTGACAGGTCAATATTTTTGGCCTCTTCATGACAGGTTCAGTGTGTGTTACGATCGCGCCCCCCTGCCCCACCCCTCAAGTGGATTTGTCCAAGCAGCCGCTAGATTTATGGGGAAATACAGTGATAGCGCATCATTTAGCCTTACACTTAAGAATAATCATTATGGACGACAGAAGTTCCAAAAAGAGGAAAGGGGGAGCGGAGAAGATCCGTGAGAAAAAACAAAAAGCCCTACAGGCCAACGCTGCAAAATGTTTTAAAATTGATAATTTGTTGGCTGCTGCCAGTAGAACTAGTGCCCCTAGTGCTGCTAGTGGAAGTAGAACTAGCGACAGCTACGAAAACATTGCTAGAGATGTCACCCCAGGGCCAACTGAAGAAGTAGAAGAAGGATATTGTGTCAGGTGGGACTCGGGTACTACTGACGATGAGATTGAGAAGGAACTCGAAGAGGTCGAGGGCAAGGAGACGTGGCAGGACATTACAGAATCTGCACCTTTTATTTATTTTGTTTGTAACTACAATACCCCATTAAGTCTTTACATTGTAGCTAAATGTTTGGGTTCAGTTTATGAAGTGTTGCTACAACATGACTCTCATTGAGCATAATACTGTGTGTTTGTTATTCATGGGTGGGGGGTTCGTCGGTCCAGTGGTGGGCCGGTCTAGGAAAAAAATGCCAGGGCTGAATTTTGTTCCCAGTCCGACCCTGAACCCACCACTGGTTATGTGTGCAGCGTTTCACTTGATGTTGCCCGATAAGAATTCAGAATCTCAACAAGTGATACTGGTGTCTAAAAACCGTATTGACGGGAAAGAGGCAGAGGAGAAAACGTGCGGGCGGGGCATCAAGGCCACTGTGGCCGCAGGGCATTTTGAGGGACACAAGGCCAAACTGAGGGGGCACGGCGGCCATGGCCCTCGTGGCCTCCGTGAAATTCCTGCCCTGTATGTAACGTTTACGTCGTTCTGTCCTTATTTTGTTTCCACTGCGACACTATCCCCTAAGATGTGCGAGCACAGCGACATCTAGTTGTAATCAATGATCAATTCAAGGCAGAACGGGCAACCTGGACCTGCACGACCTGCTTGTCATGTAGTTATACCACTAGATGGTAGTATAATCAAGGTAATTACCTCTGCATTCAAATGTTGCTCGAACTGTAGATTTTTATTGTATTTTGTTATACACATGTATGTATTTAAATAATGTAAATGCATGACTCCATGTCTGGCTGTGGTTTGAACATTTTAGCAAAAATGATTTCAGGCTAGATAAGGGTTTTACGAGCTCAACAAAGCTGAAATGCTTTATTTTATGCTTACTGATTTAGAACAGTAAGCCAATATTAAACCAATATATTATACCAATATGTCTACATTAAGCCTCAGTGATTGATTATCATTTTCCTTATTAAATTGAACGAATGTGTGGATTATAGATTAAGTAAAATGAGTCATACTCCCAACTCCCAACTGCCCCCTCCTGTTTAGAGAGGATTACTTAAAAAAAAAAAAAAATAATAATAATAATAATAATGATAATAATGATGATGATGCTGATACTACTACTACTACTACTACTACTACTACTACTACTACTAATAATAATAATAATAATAATAATAATAATAAAAAAAAATATTTTTTTAATGAAAATTACGATACTAAGTATTATTATTGTTGGCAGCAAAGACTACATCATTCTCACTCCTTATGTATTTTTCTCTAATAAGATGGAGTCCATCCAAAGCAACTACAGCGAAACAAGACACAGGTCACTAAGGAGCCGGGGCTTGAAACATCTCCCTCAGTCCAGGAGGTAGACCATGGACATGGGATGGAGCAGGACCTGTTGGCTAGGAGTCAAATGCCAAATGCTAAATGCTATACACTATGCTATGCTATACAGTCAAATGCTATACACCCCATACTAGAGTACACTTTGCCCCTACATCATTCTGGCTTTTAGAACTGCTGTAATATGGCTGACAATGACCCGACAAGGGCCGTGCAGAACACTGCTCCTCTTATCCTGCAGATTGGTCCATCTCTGTCTGATCCCACCCTGATAAGACATAAAGCTGCTTGGCAAATGCAGAAAAGGGGAGATGGAGGATAAGAGTATAACAGAGAGAGAGAGAGAGAGAGAGTAAGGAGAGAGAGGGCAGAGAAAAAGAGAGAGAGAGAGAGAGTAAGGAGAGAGAGAGAGAGAGAGCGAGTGAGGGAGGTGCAGAAATACATTTGAATTTAAAAGGAAAGGGAAGAAGTGAAAAAAAAAAAATGGTTTATGACCCTGAACTCACAAAGTGGAACAATATATAATCCCCAGATTTTTATGGATGTTGTTTTTCCCTGAAAAACTTTGGGATTAGGACAGTCTGTGGCATTAAAGCGCCTGTATGTCATTGTGCTGAGCAGATTACAAACAGGATCCTGTGGCCTTGTTGCTCAGATCAGGGGAACCGGAGGCTGTGGGACAGCACAGAAAACCCGGGTGATAGTCTCCAAAGTAAAGTTGCCTTAAGATGTTTCTGGAGACGAATAATAACGACAACAAGGCCTGAGACTCTCTTTTGTCAATTGCTCTTCTGGTTATTCTCTCTTTCTCTCTTCCTCTCGTTCTCTCTTGGATGTCTTTCTTGCTCTCGTTCTCTCTTAACCTCCTGAATATCTCTCCTGTATTGTGGGATAACCACCGCGACAAAACCACGGCGACGGCGCCCTGTGCCCGCCGTGTCAACACTCAAGACAATCTCACCCGTGTCATTCTGCCCAGGTGTCAGCCACACCATCTCCTGTCTGTGATAAAGAGGACAATAACACGCACACACACACACACACACACACACACACACAGCGCCAATGGGGCCGCTCCGCTCCAAGACGCCCTGCCATGACAACCTGGCACCCACTCTCCTCACCTTCTCCATTGTGTGGCTCCCGTGTCAAGGGAGCCCAGTGACAGCAGGCGGTCCTGCTCCCACCGGGGCAGCATCCTTTTGTGTTTGTGTTGTGATTGCTGGCCACGGTGCTCCTCCCAGGCCAGGAGAGACGTGGCCGTGTGGACAAACAGTGCGGGCCATCATGTTGACATTCTCCCCTTTTCTTCCGTCGCAACATCGGTTGCAATGCCGCGCTGGGTGACAAAGACAGCAATTTGCTCGAGAACGGTCGTGTTTCACCGAATTCCCAGAACCGTACTGCGTACTGTGTGTAAATGATGTACTGTATGTGCCTATACCGTGTGTATGTGTTTGTGTGTGTGTGTGTGTGTGTGTGTGTGTGGTGTGTGTGTGTGTGTGTGTGTGTGTGTGTGTGTGTGTGTGTGCGTGCGTGTGTGTGTGTGTGCGTGTGTGCGTGTGCGTGTTTGTGTGTGTGTGTATGTGCATGAGTGTGAGTGAGAATACACTGTACTAGCCTGTGTGTGTGTGAGCACATGCCTGGATGTAAGCATACAGCTATGACTTTATATCTGGTAAGAGGATTAGTGTGGCTATGTGATTAGAGCTTCAGTGCTTTATCACACCATCATAAAGAATAAACGGAGAAGAATTAGGTTAATAAACATCTGCTTGAGTTATGACCTTTCTTTCAGTCGCTCCGAAGCGTATGTTCTCGGCCCGATGTAAGTCATAGCAGTCATAACATTAAATATTTTATATCGTCTTTCAAAGATTAGATCTTTAATTGGTTCATAATGTCAATCTTTGGAAAGTCCTCTAAAACATCTTGGAGATTTATAATGGACACAAAGCATGTATTCATTAAAATGGATATGGATGTTTATGAATGTATTATATAGACAGATGTAGAGGGAACTTAATACTTAGTAATACTGGGAAATGAGTAAAGGATGTGACAATTTGAACTCTCCGAAACCTCCTGTATTTCCTGGATGCTAAAAGCCCTTCAATGTTATAGGATGGATGAGAATATGAATGTGTAGCTGCATCTGATTTCGCCATCTTTTCAATGCCATACTTGCCAGTTAGATAATTGATATAAAGAGATATGAAGATTTCTAGGAAAATAAATAAAACAAATGAATATGTCATCCTCTATGATGAACCGACACATACATATGTTTTGTGTAAAAGATTCTAATGATTAGTCCACTGATCAGACTGACAAGTAAGGTACAGTTTTTTTTTATGATGTTGCCCCATTGACTCCACATGTATTGTTATTTGTATACATTACTCATTGTCCAAAGTGTGTGCTGTAATCATGGTGCAAAGTGATGTTAAGATGTGTCAAGTCAAGTGTGCAGTGAAAGCAGGAGCACTGTCTCAGTGTAGACAGTTAGTAATGGAATGTGAATGGATCCAGGCTCAGTAGCGCTAATGAGAGAGTTTGGCCAGGGCTCCGCTAGCTTTCACGCTCCTACACGCTGGACCATCAATTAGAAATGAGGGTGGATACAGTGCTTTGATGATCATTGTAGCTAGGCTGGAATTAGTCTGTTTGAACACTTAGAGCTTTGACTATGAGGTGAGGGAGAGAGAGAGAGAGAGAGAGAGAGAGAGAGAGAGAGAGAGAGAGAGAGAGAGAGAGAGAGAGAGAGAGAGAGAGAGAGAGAGAGAGAGAGCGAGAGAGAGAGAGAGAGAGAGAGAGAGAGAGAGAGAGAGAGAGGGAGAAATAAGGAGAGAAAGTTGAATTAGCAGACATTACACTATATTGCTATCTTTGAGGTAAAACAAGCATCAGCTTGTCTTTGCCCAGCTCAATGTACATTGTAATTCATCTATTATTACTAACTGCATACCTTGCAATATTTAATTCTTATTATTATATTACAAATTATATCCCTTGACAAAAGTTTGAATTCTCACATCTAACCATATCATTTCAGCATGTCTGACAAAAATAACGACTTTAGAAGATATTCTGTGAGCAAGGGATGTCTAAATGAGTTATAAATGCAGGGGGAGAGAGGAGTGGCTGTTCAAATGAAGAAGTAAACAACAGCAACCACAACAACAACAACAAGCAGCATCGCTGACAGCTACACCTTCCAGCTGCTTCCTTTCATATGCAAATACCAGCATTACCGGCTGGGCACTACTGTGTGTGCGTGTGCACGTGGTTAACTGTGGTGTGTTTGTGTAGTGTGTTAACTGTGTGTGTTAACTGTGTGTGTGTGTGTGTGTGTGTGTGTGTACGTGTCCGTGTTAACTTGGGTTTGTTTTTCAGAATCACGTCCCCTTTAAGGTACTGCAGCTAAATTTCCTGTGTCACTCAGCATTCCTAATAACAGATTAGTGCTATCTCAGTGCCTAACAATGCAGGGCGACGCATGCATACGTTAACATGCTTAACACTGTATGAAATCCTTTTCATCTTCAGCTTTCATTTCGGGGACTTTGGAAGTGAGTGTCTATGCCTGTCATGACTTCAAGAAACCGCTCAATGACTTAAAGAGGACAAGCCGACTATTGAACCGTGATCACTGCTCATTGCATAATAATGATAATATAATAATAAGCTTTATTTTTATAGCACCTTTCATACATGCCTTTCAGATTTTATAGCTTATATAAAAGCTATTCATTATGCAAGTCAGTTAGGTAGGCCGGTCCCAGACCATTTGATGCATTCAACACGAGCAGAAGGACTTTCAAGTCAATTCTAAATTATACAGGGAGCCAGAGCAGAACAGTTAAGACTGGAGTGACGTGCTGTCTCCTCAACTTCTTGTGGAGGCCAGTAAAGAGTGCATTGCAGTCTAATTGACATGAGAGCATGCATTAGTCTTTCAGCATCCCCCTGAAAAATGGCCCACACCTTGGCATTGTTTCTCAGATGAAAAAAAGGCGCCTTGATCACCTTGCTAACGTGTGATTTAAAACTCAGATTAGAGTCTAAGATAACATGGAGACTTGTAACCTCAGTTAGTTAGAGTTAATTAAGGGAGTTAGTTTCCTAAGGCTGTTTAAAAGCATATAATTTTTGGATGTCCAAGTAGACGATTTCAGTTTTGTCCTCATTTAGCTTAAAACATGTATTGTTCATCTATGTATTGGCAGCTGATAAACAGCTTGTGAGGGAGCAGATAGCACTGGTATAATTTGGTTTCACAGAGATTTATCGAGTATCAAATTGGGAGGGAGATTGGAAATTGGTCTATAATTAGTAAAATCCTCACTATCTACATTTGCTTTCTTCAGCAATGGTTTCACAACAGCTGTTTCAAAAGCATCTGGGGAAAAGCCTGACTTCATAGATGTGTTGATGATTATCTAGACAGGGGTTTCACCACTGTCAGAGACTTGCTGAAAGAATGCAGTGGGGGACATGGTTAAGACCGGAGAGAGATGCTGGATAATGCTCAGAAACAATGTTCTAGAGTTGCCAGCATTCTGATAATCTCAGAGAAATGCATTTTCCTTGCTACGCATACTGCCCTATTCATCATGCAGCAATTGCTTCCTTGTAAATGCCACGGTGAACGGTGTCATTTTCTTTCTCTCCCCCTGCCTTTCCGCCAACTTGCATTTTCTCTTAGGCTCTTTAAGAGAGTTGTTTAACCATAGAGATGGTTTCCCACAAGACCTCTTTGTAACCTTGAGTGAAGCCACACTGTTCACATCACCAGACATAATACTGTACAAGGCATCATTTCATTAAGCAAACCGGTTTGAATTCATGGATCAAAACAACATATAATCGCTGTGAATTTAAGTTCTGCCAAATCATCTTGAAATCTTTTTGTATAATTCACATCACATTCCCTTGGTTCTCCTTGGCAAACTCAAACACTCTGAAATAGTCAGAGACAGGGGTGTTAGAGACTGTAACTGGGAGGTGGGGAGGTGTTGTTGACTGGTCAGGGTTTAATATGTTCCTCTCCTCTCTTGAAGATACTAGAATCCCAATTTCACGTCGATATGAGAGCAGTACAGAGGGGAATGATGCACCTGCATGCAGGTATGGCAAGTTGCCTATATCTGGACAGAAGAAAGTTTCTTTATACTCTTTATACTGCATCTTTAAAGAAAAACTTACACAAAGCTTGCCCACAGATTTCAAGCCAATATACAACACACACACACACACACACACACACACACTCACACACACACACACACACACACACACACACACACACACACACACACACACACACACACATACACACACACACACACACACACACACACACACACACACACACACCACATACACACACACAGCCAGACAGACACACACACCCACCCACACACGCACACACACACACACAGGCACGCACGCACGCACGCACGCACACACACACACACACACACACACACACACACACACACACACACACACACACACACACACACACACGCACACATTTGATAAAGCAAGCATTCTCCACAGAAGGACACAAAGGATACTGATTAGCACCTTTTTTCCAATCCCTCCATGCCATTGGAAAGCCACCAGTGGCACATTGTGTGTGTGTGTGTGTGTGTGCGTATTGTGTGTATTGTGTGTATGTGCACGTGTATGTGTGTGCAGTTGCAAATCAGCACCGAAAGCACAGAATGTATTTGCTGTAGCGCATGTCCTCACAGAGAAAGCACTAAATCCATGGACTTTCAGCTTTTGTGAGGGTGATGAACAGTTTTGTTGGTCTGCAGAGCAGAGCAGAGGTGGCCACATTCCGAGGGCCAAGGACATAGAGGCACATAGGGATGGAAACCGGCTGCTGAAACTCACGGCCAGAACTATGAGAGACCTTTGTGCAATTCTTCTACCTCAAATATTAAGAAGGTGAAGTATGATATTTAGCTAATCAAAGAAAATAGAACGATCAATGATGAGGATGATCGAATTAGAATGACACCAGACCAGAAGAAAAAGAGGAGACGAGATGAACGAAGGGGATGGCTGAGAGGAGATGAAAATAAAAATAGGAAGACGAAGAGGATGAAGAAGAAGAAGAAGAAGAAGAAGAAGAAGAAGAAGAAGAAGAAGAAGAAGAGAAGAAGAAGACAACGGATGAGTGAAGGAGGTGAAGAGGACTCAGTAATCTGAAACTCTGTCAGGGTAACAGATTAGCTTTCTGTGTGAAATGATAGATGACTGATACAGGGCTCCTTGCACTCTCTCTCTCTCTCTCTCTCTCTCTCTCTTCTCTCTCTCATCTCTCTCTCTCTCTCTCTCTCCTCTCGCCCTCCCATGGATCAATTACCCTGCCTCCCTTTGCAGAACCATTATCACCTTGATTACATATTACACACACAGACATAGAGTCACGATTACATGTGATGTATGCATGTATGTATGTGTGTGTGTGTGTGTGTGTGTGTGTGTGTGTGTGTGTGTGTGTGTGTGTGTGTACTCACCTGTGTATACAAATGTAGATGTGTAGTTGCATACGTGCATGTCTATGTTTGTGTTTGTATAGGCCTATATATAGGTACAACATATACTGTATTGTCTTTTATACTCCCGTGGGCCCCTTGACTCGCAAGCTAACTATCTGTCTCTCTCCTCATCTCCGCAGACAAAATAAGAGCAATAGGCCTCCTCTAACCCCCCTCCCCCTGTAACAACAGCCCTCCAGTGCAAGCGGCTTGAGGTGGCGTCAGATATAGTGCTCTGCTGCCCTGCTGCCCTGGATGGCTGCAGACTGCTGCAAGCCGTTTGTTATGGACACACTGTGACTGGTTCAGGTCAACAGTCACACACACACACACACACACACATACACACACACACACGCACACACACACACACACACACACGCACACACACACACACACACACACACACACACACACACACAAGCACACATGTGCACACAAACATACACACACATGCACAGACACACACACACACACACACACACACACACACACACACACACACACACACACAGACACACACACACACACACACACACACACACGTTCATGGCCAGAAAATACCCCACACCAAACACATAGACCTGCACTCTGAAAGACAGAAATAATAACTCACTCAAGGTACACACGAGCAAATGCAATTTAACTCTCATGGGACAGAGTGCCAAATGGGAAATGACTGGAATGTCCCTGTGTCACTTCAAGTAGGACAAATGTAGAGTATCGACAAAGCTCACTCTCTCCCATCGCTCTCTCTCTCTCTCTCTCGTCTCTCTCTCTCTCTCTCTCTCTCTCTCCTCTCTCTCTCTCTCTCTCTCTCTCTCTCTCTCTCTCTCTCGTCTCTAACACCTTCTTTTCCTCATACTCTCTCTGTTGTGCCTTTGTGAAGTTCAAATTAAATTGAACTCTCTTTAGCTGAGCGGTGGACATTTCCCAGTAGACATTTCCCAGTAGACATTGACAACAGGAGTGGAGGTGACGGACACTTTGTCCAGCAAAACTGATCCTTAAGTGCAGCATAGTTCTGTCCACACACACAGTCTGTGTTTGTGTGTCTGTGTGTGTGTGGGCTTGCGTATGTGTATGTGTATGTGTGTGGATGTAAAACGGAGAGAACGAGTGTCTGTGTGCGTGCATCAGTAAGCTTATATCAGTTTTATTTGACTATTGACTAAGTATTTAGTCATTTAGTATAGGCCTATCCTTGTGGATGATACGTTTACCCTCGTGAGATACAGTGGTGCACACCATATATCCCACAGACAGGCGCGTAGAATACGGTGGGGACGGTGGGTACGCGTACCTACCAGTTTTCGTCATGAGTCATTTTGTACCCACCACTTTTTATGAAAGAATCCCCCGTGTGGGACTCGCACCGGTGTCTTTCACCACTACGTCAGTAAATGCAGTCTGAGTTACGTCAAGCTCGACGAAGAGAGAAGACCTCTACTCTTACAAGTCGCTTTAGTATGAAAGGGTCACAAGTGGACTATCCACGCGGTCATGAGCGGAGTGGTAGTGGTATGACAAGATGCCATAGTGCGTTGAGTAATGGTGCTCCCTGACTCATCCCAAAAACAACAGTCAACAAAGTGAACGTAATGAAACAGTGAAATGCAACCCAACATGTCCTGAACATTCGCCTCCAAACCCTATCTAATAGCAATAACATGTAATGACACAGAATGCCAGAATGTCGCAATGCATTCTGGGAAACACTCCCCCAACACGTTACAATATCCACGATTTCCTCAGGCAAGTACAACAAGTTGAACTGATAATACAAGAAAACAAAAGCATTAACCTAATTTACACAAAATAGAAACAACATTTAATTTGATTTGTGTCCGATGACGAGAGAGAGACGGAGAGAGAGCTAGCACTTTGGTAGAGAGACATAGAGTAACAATAAAAGAGAGCGAGCGCCGGTCTCGATAAAGCCGTTAATCAGAGAAATGAAACGTTATTTCCCGATTGTTTCACAGCGGTTACATTCAGCAGGTAGACACGGCCATGAACTGCACCCATCTGAATCACATTATCCAATGAAAAGTATTAGAGCTCTGTGCGTGATCATAGTCAAGAAATCGCGCGCGCGCGCGTGTGTGTGTGTGTGTGTGTGTGTGTGTGTGTGTGTGTGTGTGTGTGTGTGTGTGTGTGTGCGTGCGTGCGTGCGTCTGTGTGTGCGTGTACGTGTGTGTGTGTGTCATCATCACATTTGTGTATACATTTTTAATAATTAACATGACCTGCGCGAAAGGGGAAAAAAATTAATGCGCGTCATTGTACCCAGCACTTCTGAAAATGCACTTCCGAATGCATCTCTGTCCCCAGCACATTTCAAACCAAACCTACGCCCATGCCCACAGACAACCCCTTTTTTTAAATAACTTGCAGGTTATTCAGGGCTGTAGATGTTCGACGCTAGAGAGCGCTGGTCCTCTTTCAAGTAGAAAATCTAGCAATCTTTGCGCCAGGCGTCAGACCCGAACGCGTCTTGCTTGCGAAACTGCGCCCTACCACTGCGCTGTTCCACCAAACTGTTTTATTTCCATCGTGTGTGTAACTAGAAGCCAAACATAGACACAGCGTACACGTGAAGGTTCAAGAACGGTGTCTTTTTTTAGGGGGGGGGGGGGACATATTATTTAAGTCACTCGGAAGTTTTCCGTCTGTCTTGACGCGCTAAAGGAGAAAGCGAGACCGAGGAGCGGAACTTCCACAGGATTGCTCTTCAAGCGGGACTAACGCCGTGGAAGCACATATATTTTGGTTCTAGCCCACAGGACGCCGTACCTCTCGCCGACCCCCCTTTCCCCAGCCGCCGTCTTCGGGGGAGGGGAAACATAGTATAACTTTCCGCTCGAGTCAGTCAAACCTGAGCCCGGTTGAACGAGAAGCCATTTGATGGTGTTGGAGAGAAGAGGGGATGCGAGGGGATTCTCCGTCTCAGAGAGTGGGGCGGCTATGAGGAGAGAAGTCTACCTGCTGGGCTGACATAACAAGACCACACCGCACCAACAGGTATGGCTCGCTATTCTCCAGCTGTGTAGCCACAAGATGAGCCTTTTACGCGTTGTCTGGTTTTGCACTGCTGCCAAAAGTCTGTACATTTACATGCATAATCTATTCAGTAGACAACATTAAAATCACCATACACCTGCGTTTTATATAACAGGTCATATTAAATTCAGTGCTCAAGGAAAGGGCTGTAAGGTTCCATGGTGACGTTTGCGCATTAGCGTAACTAAAAAGCAAGTAATTGAAATGTTTAAAAGACAAGTGGATGTCGGCTGCTGTCCCAGGTCTATTTAATATTACATAACCCATCGCTCCTTTCCCCGTCTGGTGCGCCAGGCAGGCGTAGCCGCGTGCGCTCGGTGGTCGTGGGGCGCTGGTGATTTCAGTGCGCTACGTCTATTTTGGGCAAGTCTGGTTTGCGAATGTGGTGAACGAATGTGCTCTATACCGTCATCCGTTGATTGATTATGTGGGGTAGATATATTCAGCGGTGCTAATTGAATTGCATTATATGTGTCTGCTGATTTAACCAAATCAATGACTGGTGGCCGGGAAGATCCCACAACAATTCGCGGGGGTTTGTTCTCATGAGACAGAGAGATACATATTTTTTGATTACATGCTTACATGCTTACATGTTTACTGATCAATAGAACACTCAATAATTATGCTGTGTATGTTTTTTTTTTGTGACACCATACCATAATAGGTGCAAAATGTAGGTTTCTCTATTTTGGAATTTAAAAACAAATGCGTGTGTCGCAAACTGATGGAGCCCGGAGCCCATGGATGAATTGGGCGTCTGTATAGTACATCAGCAGCAGTGACGACAGATATGGATCATCGCATCTTGACGGATGTGTATTAAGAGGGGCAATCTTTATGGATGAGACCTGGAACGCACCGCTCATTTGATGCAGTCAGAGTGAAAAAGTAGCATAGAGTTGACATCAGAGGGGTCTGCCCAAAGGAGACAGCACTCAATAAGGGATGTAGGCCTGCTGACCCAGACTCTTCGGATGTAGCAACGATGGGATAAAGGCCTTTATATTGAAAGGCGTCACTGACACTAGCTTCAATTGTTTGCAGGTGATTTAGTGACATTTGAGGAGGAGAACCCCCTTGACAATGCCACGCTGCCGACAAAAGCAAGCATTTGGTCAGTAGCTGTGTGATTAGAGGGCTTGTGCGTC
>JAXIVH010000173.1:157500-163910 GCA_036785325.1 Urophycis tenuis | reverse complement strand
CAACGGATGACGGTATAGAGCACATTCGTTCACCACATTCGCAAACCAGACTTGCCCAAAATAGACGTAGCGCACTGAAATCACCAGCGCCCCACGACCACCGAGCGCACGCGGCTACGCCTGCCTGGCGCACCAGACGGGGAAAGGAGCGATGGGTTATGTAATATTAAATAGACCTGGGACAGCAGCCGACATCCACTTGTCTTTTAAACATTTCAATTACTTGCTTTTTAGTTACGCGAATGCGCAAACGTCACCATGGAACCTTACAGCCCTTTCCTTGAGCACTGAATTTAATATGACCTGTTATATAAAACGCAGGTGTATGGTGATTTTAATGTTGTCTACTGAATAGATTATGCATGTAAATGTACAGACTTTTGGCAGCAGTGCAAAACCAGACAACGCGTAAAAGGCTCATCTTGTGGCTACACAGCTGGAGAATAGCGAGCCATACCTGTTGGTGCGGTGTGGTCTTGTTATGTCAGCCAGCAGGTAGACTTCTCTCCTCATAGCCGCCCCACTCTCTGAGACGGAGAATCCCCTCGCATCCCCTCTTCTCTCCAACACCATCAAATGGCTTCTCGTTCAACCGGGCTCAGGTTTGACTGACTCGAGCGGAAAGTTATACTATGTTTCCCCTCCCCGAAGACGGCGGCTGGGGAAAGGGGGTCGGCGAGAGGTACGGCGTCCTGTGGGCTAGAACCAAAATATATGTGCTTCCACGGCGTTAGTCCCGCTTGAAGAGCAATCCTGTGGAAGTTCCGCTCCTCGGTCTCGCTTTCTCCTCTAGCGCGTCAAGACAGACGGAAAACTTCCGAGTGACTTAAATAATATGTCCCCCCCCCCCCCCCCCTAAAAAAAGACACCGTTCTTGAACCTTCACGTGTACGCTGTGTCTATGTTTGGCTTCTAGTTACACACACGATGGAAATAAAACAGTTTGGTGGAACAGCGCAGTGGTAGGGCGCAGTTTCGCAAGCAAGACGCGTTCGGGTCTGACGCCTGGCGCAAAGATTGCTAGATTTTCTACTTGAAAGAGGACCAGCGCTCTCTAGCGTCGAACATCTACAGCCCTGAATAACCTGCAAGTTATTTAAAAAAAGGGGTTGTCTGTGGGATATATGGTGTGCACCACTGTATCTCACGAGGGTAAACGTATCATCCACAAGGATAGGCCTATACTAAATGACTAAATACTTAGTCAATAGTCAAATAAAAACTGATATAAGCTTACTGATGCACGCACACAGACACTCGTTCTCTCCGTTTTACATCCACACACATACACATACACATACACATACGCAAGCCCACACACACACAGACACACAAACACAGACTGTGTGTGTGGACAGAACTATGCTGCACTTAAGGATCAGTTTTGCTGGACAAAGTGTCCGTCACCCTCCACTCCTGTTGTCAATGTCTACTGGGAAATGTCTACTGGGAAATGTCCACCGCTCAGCTAAAGAGAGTTCAATTTAATTTGAACTTCACAAAGGCACAACAGAGAGAGTATGAGGAAAAGAAGGTGTTAGAGACGAGAGAGAAAGAGAGAGAGAGAGAGAGAGCGAGAGAGAGAGAGAGAGAGAGAGAGAGTGGAGAGAGAGAGAGAGAGAGAGAGAGAGAGGAGAGAGAGAGAGAGAGAGAGAGAGAGGAGAGAGAGAGAGAGCGATGGGAGAGAGTGAGCTTTGTCGATACTCTACATTTGTCCTACTTGAAGTGACACAGGGACATTCCAGTCATTTCCCATTTGGCACTCTGTCCCATGAGAGTTAAATTGCATTTGCTCGTGTGTACCTTGAGTGAGTTATTATTTCTGTCTTTCAGAGTGCAGGTCTATGTGTTTGGTGTGGGGTATTTTCTGGCCATGAACGTGTGTGTGTGTGTGTGTGTGTGTGTGTGTGTGTGTGTGTGTGTGTGTGTGTGTGTGTGTGTGTGTGTGTGTCTGTGCATGTGTGTGTATGTGTGTGTGTGCACATGTGTGCTTGTGTGTGTGTGTGTGTGTGTGTGTGTGCGTGTGTGTGTGTGTGTGCGTGTGTGTGTGTGTGTGTGTCTGTGCATGTGTGTGTATGTGTGTGTGCACATGTGTGCTTGTGTGTGTGTGTGTGTGTGTGTGTGTGTGTGTGACTGTTGACCTGAACCAGTCACAGTGTGTCCATAACAAACGGCTTGCAGCAGTCTGCAGCCATCCAGGGCAGCAGGGCAGCAGAGCACTATATCTGACGCCACCTCAAGCCGCTTGCACTGGAGGGCTGTTGTTACAGGGGAGGGGGTTAGAGGAGGCCTATTGCTCTTATTTTGTCTGCGGAGATGAGGAGAGAGACAGATAGTTAGCTTGCGAGTCAAGGGGCCACGGGAGTATAAAAGACAATACAGTATATGTTGTACCTATATATAGGCCTATACAAACACAAACATAGACATGCACGTATGCAACTACACATCTACATTTGTATACACAGGTGAGTACACACACACACACACACACACACACACACACACACACACACACATACATACATGCATACATCACATGTAATCGTGACTCTATGTCTGTGTGTGTAATATGTAATCAAGGTGATAATGGTTCTGCAAAGGGAGGCAGGGTAATTGATCCATGGAGGCGAGAGAGAGAGAGAGAGAGAGAGAGAGAGAGAGAGGAGAGAGAGAGAGAGAGAGAGAGAGAGAGAGAGAGAGAGAGAGAGAGAGAGTGCAAGGAGCCCTGTATCAGTCATCTATCATTTCACACAGAAAGCTAATCTGTTACCCTGACAGAGTTCAGATTACTGAGTCCTCTTCACCTCCTTCACTCATCCGTTGTCTTCTTCTTCTTCTTCTTCTTCTTCTTCTTCTTCTTCTTCTTCTTCTTCTTCTTCTTCTTCTTCTTCATCCTCTTCGTCTTCCTATTTTTATTTTCATCTCCTCTCAGCCATCCCCTTCGTTCATCTCGTCTCCTCTTTTCTTTTGGTCTGGTTCATTCGATCATCCTCATCATTGATCGTTCTATTTTCTTTGATTAGCTAAATATCATACTTCACCTTCTTAATATTTGAGGTAGAAGAATTGCACAAAGGTCTCTCATAGTTCTGGCCGTGAGTTTCAGCAGCCGGTTTCCATCCCTATGTGCCTCTATGTCCTTGGCCCTCGGAATGTGGCCACCTCTGCTCTGCTCTGCAGACCAACAAAACTGTTCATCACCCTCACAAAAGCTGAAAGTCCATGGATTTAGTGCTTTCTCTGTGAGGACATGCGCTACAGCAAATACATTCTGTGCTTTCGGTGCTGATTTGCAACTGCACACACATACACGTGCACATACACACAATACACACAATACGCACACACACACACACACACACACACACACACACACACACACACACACAATGTGCCACTGGTGGCTTTCCAATGGCATGGAGGGATTGGAAAAAGGTGCTAATCAGTATCCTTTGTGTCCTTCTGTGGAGAATGCTTGCTTTATCAAATGTGTGCGTGTGTGTGTGTGTGTGTGTGTGTGTGTGTGTGTGTGTGTGTGTGTGTGTGTGTGTGTGCGTGCGTGCGGGCGTGCCTGTGTGTGTGTGTGTGCGTGTGTGGGTGGGTGTGTGTGTCTGTCTGGCTGTGTGTGTGTATGTGGTGTGTGTGTGTGTGTGTGTGTGTGTGTGTGTGTGTGTGTGTATGTGTGTGTGTGTGTGTGTGTGTGTGTGTGTGTGTGTGTGTGTGTGTGTGAGTGTGTGTGTGTGTGTGTGTGTGTGTGTGTGTGTGTGTGTGTTGTATATTGGCTTGAATCTGTGGGCCAGCTTTGTGTAAGTTTTTCTTTAAAGATGCAGTATAAAGAGTATAAAGAAACTTTCTTCTGTCCAGATATAGGCAACTTGCCATACCTGCATGCAGGTGCATCATTCCCCTCTAGACTGCTCTCATATCGACGTGAAATTGGGATTCTAGTATCTTCAAGAGAGGAGAGGAACATATTAAACCCTGACCAGTCAACAACACCACCCCACCTCCCCCCCCCCCCCCCCCACCAGACTCCTGCCTGCCAGCCACTAGTACGGAGAACACCGATGGCCAAAGGACACTCCTCACTCCTCCTCCAGTGGTGACTCAAACCCTTTTCTGAATATATGGAAATGCATGTCACTATTGCCACTAATACACCACCCACTGCAGTCCCCCCCCCCCCCCTCCAAGGATCCCCACACCCCAACCAACAAAAAATGGTTACATCAGAGAAATTACAACTTATTTTCATCGGGGTGGAATTGCTGCCTTATTCTCAAATCAGTTCTCCTGTACTAAGATCAACTTAGGCAATTTTTCATCCTTTGAATGTCTTGCAAAGACTGAAATGACCGTACTAACCACCACTCTACATAGGCCACCAAAGCATCTATCACTATTTTTACCGGCTTTCACTGAGCTAGTATCTATTTTTGTGCATTCATATGAACAAAACAGGGGTACCAAAGCTTCATTAGCTTACTTGACAGCTTTGAGCTAAATCAGCATGTCCCTCAACCTGCCCACATACATGGAAGCTGGCTAGATTTAGTGCTGTCCCGAGGGTTGCACATTGTCAGGCTTACAGTCTCTAACACCCCTGTCTCTGACTATTTCAGAGTGTTTGAGTTTGCCAAGGAGAACCAAGGGAATGTGATGTGAATTATACAAAAAGATTTCAAGATGATTTGGCGGAACTTAAATTCACAGCGATTATATGTTGTTTTGATCCATGAATTCAAACCGGTTTGCTTAATGAAATGATGCCTTGTACAGTATTATGTCTGGTGATGTGAACAGTGTGGCTTCACTCAAGGTTACAAAGAGGTCTTGTGGGAAACCATCTCTATGGTTAAACAACTCTCTTAAAGAGCCTAAGAGAAAATGCAAGTTGGCGGAAAGGCAGGGGGAGAGAAAGAAAATGACACCGTTCACCGTGGCATTTACAAGGAAGCAATTGCTGCATGATGAATAGGGCAGTATGCGTAGCAAGGAAAATGCATTTCTCTGAGATTATCAGAATGCTGGCAACTATAGAACATTGTTTCTGAGCATTATCCAGCATCTCTCTCCGGTCTTAACCATGTCCCCACTGCATTCTTTCAGCAAGTCTCTGACAGTGGTGAAACCCCTGTCTAGATAATCATCAACACATCTATGAAGTCAGGCTTTTCCCCAGATGCTTTTGAAACAGCTGTTGTGAAACCATTGCTGAAGAAAGCAAATGTAGATAGTGAGGATTTTACTAATTATAGACCAATTTCCAATCTCCCTCCCAATTTGATACTCGATAAATCTCTGTGAAACCAAATTATACCAGTGCTATCTGCTCCCTCACAAGCTGTTTATCAGCTGCCAATACATAGATGAACAATACATGTTTTAAGCTAAATGAGGACAAAACTGAAATCGTCTTACTTGGACATCCAAAAATTATATGCTTTTAAACAGCCTTAGGAAACTAACTCCCTTAATTAACTCTAACTAACTGAGGTTACAAGTCTCCATGTTATCTTAGACTCTAATCTGAGTTTTAAATCATACGTTAGCAAGGTGATCAAGGCGCCCTTTTTTCATCTGAGAAACAATGCCAAGGTGTGGCCATTTTTCAGGGGGATGCTGAAAGACTAATGCATGCTCTCATGTCAATTAGACTGCAATGCACTCTTTACTGGCCTCCACAAGAAGTTGAGGAGACAGCACGTCACTCCAGTCTTAACTGTTCTGCTCTGGCTCCCTGTATAATTTAGAATTGACTTGAAAGTCCTTCTGCTCGTGTTGAATGCATCAAATGGTCTGGGACCGGCCTACCTAACTGACTTGCATAATGAATAGCTTTTATATAAGCTATAAAATCTGAAAGGCATGTATGAAAGGTGCTATAAAAATAAAGCTTATTATTATATTATCATTATTATGCAATGAGCAGTGATCACGGTTCAATAGTCGGCTTGTCCTCTTCAAGTCATTGAGCGGTTTCTTAAAGTCATGACAGGCATAGACACTCACTTCCAAAGTCCCCGAAATGAAAGCTGAAGATGAAAAGGATTTCATACAGTGTTAAGCATGTTAACGTATGCATGCGTCGCCCTGCATTGTTAGGCACTGAGATAGCACTAATCTGTTATTAGGAATGCTGAGTGACACAGGGAATTTAGCTGCAGTACCTTAAAGGGGACGTGAGTCTGAAAAACAAACCCAAGTTAACACGGACACGTACACACACACACACACACACACACACACACACACACACACACACACACACACACACACACACACACACACACACAAACACACAGTTAACACACACACAAACACACACAGTTAACACGTGCACACGCACACACAGTAGTGCCAGCCGGTAATGCTGGTATTTGCATATGAAAGGAAGCAGCTGGAAG